>JAZBGZ010001342.1:6188-18322 GCA_037414795.1 Stenodera caucasica | reverse complement strand
AAAATATTAACACAAGATGATATGGAAATTACATGTCAGCCATTGAAAATAATTCAAAAAAATCTATTAAAACAAAATAAGTTGCCGAAAATAACAATAAATGAATCTGATTTGGAACTTACTTGTCATGGGACATTTGTAAAAGAGAAAACTCCAGTGGATCAAACGGAGATGGAGTTGACTTGCCAACTATCACAGGTTCAATCTGAAATAAATAAGGAAATTTTGTTAGAAAAGAAGCAAGAGAGTTCATTTGGGAAAACTGAATTGGAGTTAGCTGTAAATAAATTGAATTTAGAAGTTGCTAGTCAATTACCTCCAGTATTAGAAAAATCTAATAAACAATCATCGAAAATTATCTTTCAATCAGTTCCAATTGATATTCCGAAGAATGAAATTTCAATTAATTCAAATTTGAAACAATTCGAAAACGATAATATTTGTGAAACTATGGAATGGAGTCCCATAACATTAGAAGAAAGACTTGAACGAAAACAGAGTTTATTATCAAGTTTTCCACCATTTGAATCACCATCATCATCAAAATTACAAGAGAAGATAACGCCAAAATCTAAAAATTCAACCTTCAACGCTCAAAAAACACCAGATTCACTATACAAACGAAAAATTAATAGAAATTTTAATAAAAATGATTTTGCTAATGTATCAACATATGGTTGTTCTGGTGTTGGAATATTGAGTCCATCTATTGATGATACACAACTATTAATTGGGGCAACATTCTCAAAAAGTTTCACACAGCCAAATATTATTATTGATGATAAATTTACCAAATCAATGAGACTGAATGATTCAAATATTAGTGAAAATCGTAATTTTAAAAATATCAACAATACATTTGTGTTGAATAAAGAACGCATATATGAATCACCTGATTCATCTGGAAGTATGCTTGATAACCAAAGTAATTTATGTATTGATGATGATGATGATGATTCTGAATCTATAATAATAACAACAGCAACTTATAGTGGTGAATATGATTTTCTTTTAACAAAGAAAATTTTAAATGATTTCAAAATTATTCAATTCAAACTCGAATTGATTGATTATTCATCTTTTGGTGATAGTATAAATAATATTAAGAAGAAACAAGAGGAAATTATTGATTATATCGATAATTTTGAATTTCAACTATTAAATCTACCGAAATTAGTAGATATTAAGACTGATATCGATTCGAATTGCTGTTTGAAATCATCAACAGCACAAAATGATTCAATTGTAGAAATTACAATTGGTCAAACGTTAGAAGAAAAGATTCATAAATTAGAAAGCAAGTAAGTTATTTTTCTTAATTTTGAAAATTTTATTTTGATTCGATTTTTATTTGTCCAGAGTTGAAAAGCACATTTGGAAATTAATTGAAATTGTTGATAATAGTCATTATAAATTCAGTATTTTACTTCAAGGAATAATTTTAAATGTTGAATTAAATCCAATTGATGAAAGTGTCAACAATATTGGCATTTCTTTGAATAGAGAAGGTGGGTGGATTAATGGATTAATAATAAAAGGGAAGGTTTTCAAAGAAAAATAATTCCAGGTACGCCATCACAGTTGATGCGTCATCTTTATCCAGCTATTAGCCAAAAATTGAACATTTCCAGTGTACAATCAAGCTTAGGTGTACATTATGATTTAATTGCACTATTACAATATATTGAAATTATCATTGAAAAATTCGTTGATTTTATCAGAGAATTTTTAATGCTGAGATCTTACGATACTAAAATCAATGAAGAGGGCTGGTAATATTTATTTCGAATTAATTGGATTTTATTTTAAAAACAATTATGTTGTAGGCTTTACTTTAAAATTCGTGATCCTGAAAAGATGAAGTACTATGAAGTCTTGATAAATTTATTGAACTTGGAAAATCTAAATGATTCAGATATCAGAGTCACTACAGCGTTTGACAATTGTGATATTAATCGAGTGAAACAAGCTGCGATAAATTGTGCTGAAGACTCAAAGTTTCTTCGTAACTTCATTAAAACTCTCGAAGAGCAGAGTATTTGAAGTATAAATTTTTTCTAATTAAAAAAAAAGTCAATTAGTTATGTTCTTTATTAAATAATTTCCAATTTTTTAATAAATATTCTATACATTATTAATTATTACATACAATAATTTTATTTATAAATATCATTTTTACAATTCTAAAGCGTATTTGAATTTATCTTTTTTAAATACAGAAATCACTACTAACTGTCTATAATTAATTTTAGTTTAGAAGAAAAAATTACAGTAAAAAAATCATCAGCAATAATGATTATTTAGATAGAAAAATATGTGAATTATTGCAAAAAATATATATAACAGAATCTGAAATGGTCATTTTTCTTCATAGGGAAATTGTTTATTAAAATTATTTAGTCTTGTATGGAACAACTTTATGGTCCTCATCACCCCAATTTTTGTGCACTTCTCGATTACATTTCGAACAATATAAATCACCACCGCAATCATAACAACGATACAATGCATCAGCATTGCACAATACACACCATGGTAGTTCTGGTAATGATCGAATATTATCAAGATCATTATCTTCATCGTCTTCATTTGATGGATTGATCGGACAACGTTCATCTAATGCCACTTCATCCATGATTTTCTTTGTTATTTTATTGATTTCATCTTCTTCATTTTCGGAATTACTGGAATCATCATGTAAATTACTGATGTATGGTCCCTCATTTGGTCGTACACCTTGTTCACGTAATGTCGCTAATCGTGCTTCAATTTCATTTTGTGGATTATGCACTAATTCAATATCTCTTTCATTGACGAATTGTTCTAATAATGAATCGCTTCTCTGTTGATCAGTTCGTGTATCAATTGTATGCACCTACAATAATTAGTTTCGATGATTTCCAATATTTATCCAAGATTAATATTAAATACTAACAGGTTTACTTGGCCCTTCAACATAATTATTTTCACCTTTTAAATTAGCTAGACGTTTTCTCAATTCCCATTCAGTTGGTGGTGGTGGTTGACCTTTTTCATCTTTCAATTTTTCTAAACGATCAACAAGTTTTTGATCAGCTGCCGATAAACCACTGCGTAATGCTTGAATTTTTGGATCTTGTTTATAAATGGTTATAGGTGGGGCTGTTGGATTTTCCAAGTTCTCCAAGCGTCTTAACAACAATCAATTGTAAATGAGCGTATTAGAAATATTTTGAGAATAAAAACTCACTTGAGAAACGTATCAGGTGGCGTGAACGTTGCTGATTGATTTGTTGTTGAACTACTACCTGATATTAGTTTAGAATAACATAATCTACAAACATTAAATTCACTACTTCCTTTAGATGGGATTTTACATTTTTGTTTCAAACATTTGTAACAAAATGATAGTCCACAATGCGGACAGCCCATCTATAAAAAAAAAAAAACAAATTCACATAATTAATATCATTAATTAAGAACGAATTCTCACCTCTTTATGGAAAAAATTGAACTTTGTATTACAATGATTACACGACATTATTGGAAAATGTATCTTTATAAATCAACAAAAATAAATTATACAAAGTATTGTTATTTTGCGATTCAATCAACTATTTGACAATATAATTGTAACAATTAATTATTTTATGTGCAATATTTTATCAACTGTCTAAAAAAAAATTAATGTTAATAGACGATTTCTATTGGTTAATGTTTAGTGATTTCAATTAATAATGTTGGCTACACACACTAAGTAGGATTATTGCTATCTTCTTTTACACAGTATAAATTGTATTAACTGCATCCTTGTATAGTTTCGAAAATTACGTCGATGTTAAGTATGGTTCATATTTATAAATTAGTAATAATAAAAAAAATTAGGCTACGAATTACTGAAAGACTACTTTATCGCAGTTAAATTTTGTAGTAGTAATTATTTAATGCTAATCAATTGAGTTTAGAGAAATCTTTGAGATTATCGTGCCGTTGTTTAAATCATCTGAGCTGAGCTTAATATGAATGCATCAAAACAGTGAGAAATCGGCGCATGGACAATAAAGACAAAGATATTATAATGACAATTCAGAGATGTAGAAAGAGAAAAACAAGTAACATATGTTTTTTTTTTTTTTTAAATGTGACTGTCATTACGACAGCAAACAAATGTTATTGTTGTGAGAGCGGCTTCTTTCTAAATGAATTTAAAGAGAAATATGTGTAAATATAATTATACTACTTCTTGTATTTCGAATGAAAGTAAATGTTCTCGTTATTTATTTCAGGAATTTCATTTTATGATATAACAGTCATGATGAAACTGAAACGACTAGTAGCCCTTATGGGCTCCGCAATTTTAATACTCTTAATTTTCATGATATACTCAGCAAAAGATCTAACCGATTTTTCACGTAAGTCTCTAATTAGTGATGATTTTAAAGATGTAAGTTTCAAGTTTAAATTCTACTATTATTTTTTGACAATAAATTATTGTAGAATAAATGGTTACATTTTGAATCTCGAATAAAAGAATTGGAAGCAAATTTAAATCAACATCATAATGCTGTCGATGAAATAAAACAAGCAATGAAGCATATATTGATACCAAGTTCCAGTACACAATCAATAAAGAATAATACGATAATAAAGAAACAACAAGAAAAAACGAAATTAACAATAACAGAAATTTTATATGAATCTCAATGTCCATTCCAAATAAATTTTAGCCCACATACAGACATACAAATGTTAGATGTTTATAAACGTTTAAAATTCGATAATCCGGATGGTGGTGTATGGAAACAAGGTTGGAAAATTGAAATCAATGAGAAAGATTGGAATCGTTTTAATAAATTGAAAGTATTTGTTGTGCCACATTCACACAACGATCCCGGTTGGATTAAAACAATTGAAGAATATTATTTGACACAAACTAAACATATATTAAATAATATGTTGAAAAAATTACCAGAAGATACACGTAGAAAATTCATATGGGCAGAAATATCATATTTTTCTATGTGGTGGGATGATTTGAATGAAGATGAAAGAGAAACAGTTAAACGTTTAGTACGCAATAATCAATTGGAAATTGTGACTGGTGGTTGGGTCATGAACGATGAAGCCAATTCACATTGGATATCGAATGTGCAACAATTAACTGAAGGACATCAATGGTTGCAACAAAATCTAAATTATTCACCTCAAAGTAGTTGGTCAATTGATCCATTCGGTATGTCGTTAAATCAACCATATCTACTGAAACAAATGCATTTGAAAAATTTGCTTATACAAAGAGTACATTATTCAATTAAGAAAGAATTGGCTAGTAAACAACAGCTCGAATTTAGATGGAGACAATTATGGGGTAATAGAAAACTAAAAAAATTAATTTCGATTTATTTGAAAGACAATTTTAGATGGCAAAGGAAAAACTGATCTTTTTACACATATGATGCCGTTTTATTCGTACGATATACCGCATACTTGTGGACCAGATCCGAAAATATGTTGTCAATTTGATTTTAAACGTCTACCAGGACATGGTTTACATTGTCCTTGGAAAATAGCACCACAAGAAATTACCGATAAAAATATTAATCATAAGTTGGTGGTTTTCTGTATTTTATAAAAAAAATTTTTCTCAATTATTTTCTTTGTTTGTAGAGCCGAATTGTTGTTGGATCAATACCGGAAAAAATCGAAATTATTCAAAACTAATGTTTTATTAATACCTTTAGGTGATGATTTCCGTTATGATCATCCAACTGAATGGGATGTACAATTTAATAATTATCAAAAATTATTCGATTATATGAATGGAAATTTAAATTTAAATGTTCACGCACAATTTGGTACATTAACTGATTATTTTAATGCATTACATAAAGATAAACAAGAGAATCAATTTCCAACAATATCCGGTGATTTTTTCACATATGCAGATCGTGATGATCATTATTGGAGTGGTTATTATACATCACGGCCATTTTTCAAACGTATGGATCGAATTCTGCTATCATATTTACGGTAAAAATATATTTTAGTTGAACAATTATTAATTGGGCTTTAGTTTTTAATTTGTTTAACATTGATTTAGTTGTTGATTGTTGTCTTTTAAGGGGTGCTGAGACAATTCTAGCTTTGGCACAATTGAGTGATAAACAGGCCTCATCATGGATAACAGATCGTGAAGTTGGCTTAGAAAAACGTTTATCAGTTGCTAGAAAATCATTATCATTATTTCAACATCATGACGGTATTACTGGAACAGCTAAAGATCATGTTGTTAAAGATTATGGGAAAAAGTAAGATTATTATTTATTATTGAAACAATTTATATTTATATTTGTTTTATAGAATGTTATCAGCTATTGTTAATTGCCAGCATGTTATCCAACATTCTGCACATATTTTATTAGATGGTGAAAATGCTGAAATTCCTGACAAAAATGCCAATTTTTATAATATTGATGACGTACGACATTCATACGATTCAAATGGTGAACGTTATCAAATCACTATTGGACCTGAATTGAAAACAAAACGAATTACAATTTATAATTCATTAACTTTTAGTCGTTCGGAAGTTGTAACATTTTTTGTTTCGACATCATTTATCGAAGTAATGTTTTTCGATAATTAAAGTTAAAATTTTATATTAAATGAATTGATAAAAGGTTTTAGATCCGAATGGTAAACGAATCAAATGTCAAATATCACCGATATTCGAATATGGCTCAACAATGTCCCAAACTAAATATCAATTGTCTTTCATTGCAAATATTCCAGCCTTAGGTTTGATTAGTTATCTTATAAATGCATTATATGAACATGAAACTCCAATGTAAGTCAATTACTTGTTGAAGTGATATTGTGATTTAATGTTGTTTTTATTTTAGCGAAACTGTACGTGCCTCTGTTAAGATTTATAATCAATATGATGATGTTCAAGCACCACCTGGCTTTACCGATATTAATGTATCACCAAGTTCAAGAGAATTTACGTTGCGTAATCATCGTATAATTGCGTCGTTTAATCAATTGGGTTTATTAAAAGCACTAAAAATAAATGGTAATACAATACCTGTACATTTAGATTTTATAAAATATGGTGTGCGACATACGATTGAACGTAGTGGAGCTTATTTATTTTTACCAGATGGTGATTCTATACCAATTCAAATTGAGAATACAATTGTTAATATAATAATAGGACCAATATTATCAATGGTTATTGTACAATTACCTTATATACATCATACAGTGGTTTTATATAATTCATTAAATGGTACAGATGGTTTGAGTTTAGAAATTGAGAATATTGTTGATATTGCTCAAACGTCGAATTTTGAATTGGCGATGAGATTTTCAACAAATATCAATAATTTCGATGAATTCTTCACAGATATTAATGGTTTCGAAATAGTACGTCGTAAACGTTTCAAAAAACTACCATTACAAGCTAATTATTATCCAATACCAACAATGGCATATATTGAAGATAAAAAAACACGATTAACTTTAATTACTGGTAGTCCATTAGGTGGTAGTTCATTGAAGCCAGGTCAATTAGAAATTATGTTGGATCGTCGTTTGAATCAAGATGATAATCTCGGTTTAGGTCAAGGTGTTTTAGATAATCATCCAACAAAACATTTATTTCGATTATTATTAGAGCAGAAACAGCATCAATGCGAAACAACAATAGAAAATCATCCATCAAGTTTTCCAACATTATCCGCATATATTGCCAGTCAATCGTTATTAAATCCATTGATACGTTTATTGAGAATCGATGATAATGATCGTGTATCAAAATCGATTTATAATCAAGTTCTAATTGAATTTGGTATTGATTTTTCAATACCAATAATAAGATCAGCTGTTTCAATGAAAAATCACGATTATTTAGGACTTGTTCTACATCGACAATATATCGATTTATGTTATAATAATAAAACATTATTAGATCAATTCCAATTAAGTTCAGGTACTGTAAATATAACTGGTTTATTACCGAATATTATTAATTATAAATTATATAAAACTTCACTATCATTTCTATGTATGGAAAATGAGATTAATATTAGTGGTGATATATCAATGTGCCCTATGGAGATTCAAGCCTTTATATTGAAAAGGTGAAACACTTAATTTTTGTTCGGAAATTTGTTCTAGCACAGCAAGTCGGTTGAGGCCTTGTTTTTCACGCTATACTCAATTATTTATTAAGTGTGTTCGTACATGAACGATATTTATTAAATTTCCATTTGTGCAATTATTTCCTGTGAGATTATTAAGTACCTTATAAAATGATTTTTGTAAATATTTTTAAAACAAATTCTTAAGTTTTAAACAATAAAATGTAGACTATAAACGGGCTTTCAGTTAGTTTTTTTTTGTTGATATAGATGTAACTTGACATATCTAATAAATTTATTTGGAGCTTATTAATGACTATTTATTATGTCGATATATTTGAATTACACTGTGTCTTCTTCCTTGAATTAGAAATAATCACGATTATTCAAAGAAATTCGTAAATAAAAATAAATATTACCTCCAATAATTCATTCGTCTCGCTTAAAATCTCTTCTTCATTGAGTAATCTTTGTTTATATTCTCGATGAAAGAAATTACACTGGAATGAGTTTCAAAATATTTAGTAGAATTCGGTAGTAAAATGACGTCAAATATTTCCGAAACATTCCAATTATATCAGTTAATCTTACAGTTACTAGATGGTACTGGAATAGGCAGTAGTGCCATCTAGTAACCTAAAGTTTAATTGATAAAGTGGCACTGCAGCGCTATTTTGATGGAACTCATCTAACGAGTTTCTCTCTGACACCATTCTACTAGTAAAGTAAGCTGAATTAACTTTTACCTTGTAAAGAGCGAGAATTAAGAGCAGTAGTAGAATAATTCCAGCAATACCAGAAACAACGTATATCCAAAATGGTATTGATGTCACTGATAATCCATAAATTAAAGTATTGGCAGATTGTTGTAAGCTATAAAGCGATATATTTTAGGAATTGAAATTAATCAATGAATTAATTACTAACAAATAAGTTCCATTATTGATCATGGCAAATGTTATTATAGAAACTGTATCGTTTTTCTTCAATTGTTTTGATAATAGTCTAAGTAGAAGATCTAAATCAATCGTAAAATCGATTGTAAATAAAACTGTTTCACTTGATTTGTGCAAATAACCAGAATAACAATAAATTGGTGAACAATTTTCAATATTATGCAGACAACTGATTGGAATAATATCAGGATTATCAAGTGGATGGCTTTTCATCAACGAGTTGAATTTTTGCATTTTTTGATTATTGAGAATACATTCAACACGTTCTTGACCAATAAAACCCTGAAAACAAACAAAAATAGAGCTTCTCTCCTGCAACATGAATTAAATGTAAATACCTCAGCATAATTGACTTGAATAATTTCTTGTTCATTAATTTGTAAAGTTGGTATTGATAATGTTAATTCAACAGACAATGGACTTGGACCCATGTTACCAACATAGAATTGTTGTGTAAAATTGAATTTATGTGTTAATTGTCGTTGATTATCCAGATATGTTACACCTTCTGGTATTGATTTTGTAAATAAGTATGGATTATTAATTGATTGTATCGGTATTTCAATTGTTTTATTATTATTATTTGGATTTATATCAATACCAAGACCTGATATTGTTAAATTCATCTTTAATAATTTTAAATCGGGCTTAATATTGCTGACATCGATGAGGAAACTTTTCTAAAAATAATTATTATTTAATTATAAAAAATTGAAGTTTATAATGTGAAAATTCGATACCTCCTTAATTGTAGATGTCAAATGATCTGTTAAGTAACAAACATAACTGTTATCAATAAAATTACATTCTCTTAAATTGATTAAAGTGACATCAAATGGTAAAAATAATGTTAGTTTTACTTGAAATGCTGATTCACCTTGATTGAAAACAGTTATATTGATTTCTAATTCATTTGTTGCTCCAAGTACCAAAGAATTTCTAAAATTTATAAAAATCAGTATTTTTTCGCATTCCTTGCAAATCTCGATCTTTATCACAATCCAAATTTCTGGATAGATATGTAGAGAGGTAATTGAACTATAATGCAAAACTTCTGTTTGTCAAATATAATTGAGATGAAGATCGAGACTTGTTAGGAATATTATTTCGATCGATTACGGTGCCACAACATCTAATGATAAATCATTACGACAAATATTATCATCACCACAACCTTGAGAGAATGGAATTTCCAAAGTTTCATTCTTACTAACATTGTATAAATTCACAAAATGGACATTAGCTTCAATACGAACTGGATCAGATTTTATGTAATTTTTCTGAAAAAAAAATACAAATATTATAAGATAAAAGTCCAATTAACTCTCGATTTGAATTATAATTAATTCAATCGAGAATTTCTTTGATGTTTACGGTTAATAAAATCGTATGGTACCAACATTGCTTCCGTCCAGTTTTCAACGTATCTGCTATAATCTGATTTTCTGAAAATCGTTCATCAGCCAACAACAATTCACTGATATAAGTCTCTTCAATAATTGTTTGATTATAAACTGGATATGCACTAATACAATAGTTTAACGTGAAATTTCTTGTTGTTGAATAAATTATTGTAACATTCGTTCTCAATTCAATTTTGATATCAAAAACTGTATGACTCAATAAAATAAATACGTGATTTGTTTTATAAGCACCAATTGCAAAATCTAAATGTCCATTTTGATCTATATCAATTGTATTTGATAAACCTAAACCGAATCCTTTTATTGGATAATCGAAATTGAATTGTATTGGTGTGATACGATCATAATAATCATTTGAAATTCGACCATTTTGATCTTGCTCGTAAATATAAACAGCACCGATTCCATCATCTTCATACGGTGCAGATATTGCAATAACTACAAACAAAAAAACTGATTAGAAGAATCAATAATAGGATGACAATTCAATAATTTGAGATTAGAGTTAAAATCGTTACGATTTGTCTGAAAACAACTAATTTAATTACAATTTCTTGAATCGAGGGTGGTTCTGCCCAAATTTGCCATTACACTACCAAAACGACTACCAATCTTTCGATTTCCATATAATTTCACAGGCTCTGCAAATACATCCTGTAAAACAATTTTGAAATATCAATAGAAATAACTTCAAGATAAGAAAAAAACAAACATTTTCACTTCGATAATAATAAACGCAACCTTCATTGTACGTTCGTCCAGAATACATTGGAGCACCCACTAATAAATCATCACCTTTATCATTGTTTGATAGAACAAGAATTGTTGCACCAAAATACGAACCAAATTCTTCACCACTTAAAACTATTGGAACATCGAAAATATACGATCCCAATTGGAAAATTTCCACCTTTTAAGAAGTAAAATATCAATATATCAATATAATAACAATTATGATAAGCTAGGATAAGTTCTCCTGTTCATTACGTTAACGCTAATACTAAAAGTTTGTTCTGTTTAGCGTTAGTGTTAACGTTATGTAAACTTCAAATTACTCTGCCACGATAATCAGAACCACGGGGAAGTCCAGAAATATACGAAATTTTTGAACCATCTGTCGAAAATCTACCAACTCCTACACTATAACCTAAATTAATTCGAATAAAATTAATTTAAATTTGAATTAAACAAATTATTGAAAATAATTGATACCAAAATAAGAATCTGGTGAATGGGTGTTGTATTTTAATGAGGAGCTCTCACATTTATCGGTTTTTGTATTACATTTCAAAACTGCACCTAAAAAATGGGATATAACCTCAACTACTTATTCAAATATTCAAAACTACCTCTCCAATGTACCATACCAGGTGCACCAATCACTAAATTATCATTCTCCTAGAATATGAATAATATAAGCAATAAGTTGTAAATATAAAATATTATAAATAAGAAAAATGTGATTATTTTGTCGAGTCTAATCGTATCAATCACCGTTAAATTCAACTGGTTAATAAACTTTGCTCTTCAAAATCTTTGTACACGCCACTGTTTATTTATATTCGTTACCATGACAACTCTATCTAAAATAACGGATGATCAAAATATTTTAGAGTCGTTGTCATGACAAC
>JAZBGZ010001341.1:584-12303 GCA_037414795.1 Stenodera caucasica | reverse complement strand
GTCCAAATATTTCTTCTTGCATTACTGGATCATTTGGATCAACATCAATCAATATTGTTGGTGTTATTTTCAATTGTTTCGGATAAAATTTACCACCGATAGCAATTTGATTTGTTTCAATAAAATTAACTAAACGTTTATAATGACGTTCTGTTATAATTTTACTTAAATCTTTTGGTGGTGTTGTTTTATCATTTCCATAAAATTCTTTTAAAATTTCTTGAGCTTTTTGTAAAAATTTAATTTGTATATCACGTTTACATAAAATATAATCAGGTGATACACAAGTTTGGCCAGCATTTAAACATTTCCCATATAAAATACGTCTAGTTGCTTTATCAATATCAGCTGTTTCATCAATATAAACTGGACTTTTACCACCTAATTCTAATGTTGTTGGTGTTAAATGTTTAGCAGCAGCTTTATAAACAATTTTACCAATTGTTGTTGAACCAGTAAAAAATATATAATCGAATTGTTGTTCTAATAATGCTATTGTTTCAGGTACATCACCTAAATAAATTTGATAAGCTTCACTATCAATATATTGTGGTAAACGTTGTGATAATAATTTAGCTGTTATCGGTGATAATTCAGATGGTTTTAAAATAATACAATTACCACCAGCAATAGCACCTAGAATTCCGCCCCAAATTGAAAAAAATAAATAAATAAATCAGTCAAATAAACAAGATAATTCGATATTTACGAGCCGATTCTTTCCCGATTTATAGAAATTAATGGTGAATTGTATTATACTTCATTCGTATTTGGAAGGATCTAGACGGGATTTGGCTCCAGTTACGTGACTTTTCTGAAATAATCCAGCAAAAATTTGAATAAATAACAAAAGATTGGGGAAAGTCTGATTAATGAAAAACGATCTTTTTGATTCAGAGCTAGAAAATGAATCGGCTCGATTTTCAATAAAAAAATAAAAGACTAAAGAGAAAATACTGACCGATCATTGGTCCTAATAATAACATAATTGGATAATTCCATGCACCAATAATTAAAACAACCCCATATGGATCATTATATATATAAACACCTTCAAATAAATTAATGAAACTTTTATTTTTAACTGGTTTCGGTTTAGACCATTCATCTAATTCAATTAATGTATGACGTAAATCATTTGATATTAAATCAATTTCAGCAATTATTGTTTCTTGACGTGGTTTTTTTATATCATTATAAACAGCATCAACAATATCATCACTACATTCATCTAAAAAACGTAACAATTGTTTTAATTGTTGTTTGCGATATTTAATTGAACGTGTATGGCCGGTATTATATTTATTACGGGCAATTGTTAAATATTCTTCTGGTAATTGTTGTTTATTATTATAATTATTATCATTATTATTTTCACCATTTATTGTTTTTATGTTAATAATCGTTGAATTTTGATAACCGTTTCGTTCACTTTCTATAGGAGTCATGTTGTTTATGTTGTTGTAGTTATTCTAGTGAGAGTAACAATCAACTGATACAATCTCCAGGATTGTTGTAGAAACAGTCTTTGATTTTTCCCAGATGAATTTTAACAAATGATATAAGGGGAAAATGTATATGCGCATAGATCTAAGAGAAAATACTTTCTCTCTCTTTGTTAAATTGTAAAATTGTAAAATTCTAGGGGTAACTGTCAATAATTCAACATTTATTTTGTTTAGTAGTTCCAATCGATTATGTGTAATAGATTTAGTAAAAATCGGAATCATAAATCATGTTTTTGTCACTAATAAAATCTCAAATTCAAATAAAAAAATAGTAGAGAAAACCAAATAGAGAATATCAATATATTTATAAGTAGTCATAATAATGTGAAAGTTGAATTTTATAAACGAAAACTGGTATTACAACATTTCTCTATTAGGTACATTATATGAACTAAAATCTCACAATTTCGCTACATAACCTGAAAAATAATTACTATCTAATGACTGGCTATAAGAAAAGAGTTGGAGATGTACACCAATTCTAATCATATACAGGATGATTGGTCGAGACCGACTGTTAGAAGTATTAGAAATTCCAGCTATAACTCAACGTTGAAAATTCAAACTTAAGTTAAGTAACAGAACTTCTATGCAGTTGAAATATTCTCAAGATTACTGCACTTCCGGTTATGCCGGAAGTGCAGTTTAGTAGAACTTTTATGGACTTTTCCTATACCTGAAATCAATTTTTGAGATATTTCACTTTTTTCGAAAATTGTTGGTTGAACACTATGATGATTGACAATGCCTATTGCCGCCATTTTTTAAGCGGAAGAGGTGATTTTGGCCTTTGAACTTTACATTGGTACTTTCGGTACTGAAGAATTTTGTACAGGTGTCCGAAATAAGACCTCCTTCTTTAAAGTTAAAAATCATCAAAACTCATTTTAATATTTTCTTTCACAAATGAATGCGAAATAAAATTCTGTATTAGCATTCCCTATACCCATCTTCTGTTATTTAGTTATTTTTTATATTTCGTCTGAAATTTTGAATTACTCTTTCGATTTTTCCATAGACAGCCATGGAAACAATAATAGACTTTGTTGTTTGTAATTATCAAAAATTTTCTCGCGTTTTTTGTTCTTAGTCGAAATGGAATACAAGGAGAATTCATATTTGGAACTTATTTTACACAATATGGAAAAAAGAGAGAGGAACTACATCATGGCTAAAGCCTATTACTGATGAAGAAGCTAATGAAGTTGTCTTGGCATATTTCAATATTCTTTCCCATGGTTCGTTAGTTGGGAGTGTCCTACTATTCGGTAAAATGCACGATTCTTCATTTATAATGGTTCAAGAGCTTCATCAAGGAGATAATTTGAGAAGAGTTGAATATGTAACTGTTGATCAGAAGTCAGGAAGACCTGCTGTTTCTTCAAAAAATTATATGGACAGATGATGCAAAATTCACTAAGGAAGGCGCAATTGGCATTATTGAGCGTCGGGGAACCCGCATTTCAAGCGAGAAGCTAAGTTCCAAAATACCTTCAGTTTTAATGTGTTTTGTTTAGTGAAGAATGATTGTGTCTTTTTCAAAATTTATGAACAAAATTCAACAAGTGCTCCGTATTTGGTGATCATGAGAACCATCGTTACTGAATTTTTAAAAAAATCTGCCACTAATCATTCTAGAATGCTGTTATTATCAGATGGACGGAGCTCCTGGACATTGTACGCGTGCCTTTGATCAAAAGTTTACCACTATGTTCGGAGATCGCTGGATCGGTCGAAACGAACCATGGCGCTGGCCTCCGCGTTCTCCCGACCTAACTCCACTCGATTTCTATATGTGGGGTCACATTAAGTATCAAGTCTACACCACTCCAATCCAGACAAAAAAAGAATTATTGGGAAAATTAACGATCATATATCGTCAGTTAAGCCGTCATTACATGAAGGAAGTTCACTCAAGAATTTTACATTATCTTCAGCAAAATGGAGGCCACATAGAACACCTATAAAATTTTGGAATACTTTTTTTGGTTTTGATAATGTTAATAGTTGTTATTTGTGTATTATTTTTGATATTCTCATTTCATTACTTAACGAACTTTCATGTCCTCGTGCTGTCCCAAGTCTTCTGCAACAGATCGTATCGAACCATGGGGATAAATGTTGAAATATGCAAAGACTAACTTCATCAGTAATAGGCTTTGGTCGTGTTATAGTGGCTTTTTGTTTTCCATAATGTGAAAAGTTTGAGTCTATTCGCCTAAATTTAAGTTCGGTCATAAGTTTTCTCCATTAATATAAAATTAGTTCAAAACTTATCTGTTTGAATACTCGCTTTTCATTTCGATTAACACCAAAAAAACACATTTGTGAAAGAAAATATTAAAATGAGTTTTGATAATTTTAACTTTTGAAAGAAAGAGGTCACATCTCGAACATCTGTACATAATTCTTTAGTAACATAAGGACTAATGCAAAGTTCAAAGGTACTTCTATACATGGCGTCAATATCACCTCTTCCGTTTAAAAAATGATGGCAGTAAGCATTGTCAATCGTCATAGGGTTCGACCAACAATTATCTCAAAAATGATTGATTTTAGGTACAGCAAAGTCCAGTAAAATAATAAGTAAAATTCCAAAATACCATAAAAAAAGTAGCATTCCATTTGATTTAAGAAGTATTTAAGTATAGCCGGAAGTGTAGTAATCTCAAAAATATTTTAACTGAATAGAACTTTTGTTATTTATCTTAAGTTTAAATTTTCAAAGATGAGTTATGGCTGGAATTCTTAATATTTTTAACAAGCGGTCACGACCAATCATCCTGTATAAATATCACAATTGGTTCACAAAACAACTATGAGATGGCGCTGGGATAATCCGAATCGCGTATAGTTAGGATAACAATAATTCATCCGTGCTTGCAATTATAAAGACTGACATCATTGATTCAAAATTGGATGAAATAAAGCAGTACTCAAAATGTTGCAAATTGACCACTTACCTTGATTCCTTTGGCTTCTATGACACTAGCAGTTAGACGATTGATATTCTCATTGTAGGCTAACGAGATCAATAATTCACCTAGATTCGATTTGATTTCTTGTACTTCCTGTAAAAATTGTATAGAAATAATTAAAAATTCTTACAAATAAAAAAAAATTGTTTAATACTTTTTCTAAATCAAGTTTGAATAATTGTTGTTCGGTACCATCGCCAATTTCCAAATTTCCCAATCGATATGTTACATGTCCAATTTCGGAATGACGTTTCGTACGGCTACCATCGATAACTGTCAATTTCAATACATGATCGGACATATCCTTTGCTGAGACCTTTAATCCGAAAATAAAATTGAATTACAGTCGATTCAAGTTTGGAGCATAGTGGGCGAGATTTGTTATTCTCTTCGTTCGCTAATATTTAGTTTTGAGGACTTAAGTTAAGTGGGGTAGAATAATTTAAGAAAATGGATTATACTGTTGACATTGTTGTTCAGTTCAATTTAAAACTTTGATTAACTTAATTACTTTTCGTCTGAAATATAAGACGGTTATTTTGTGGAAAAGTTTCAGTTTAATCTTATTTCGGAATAATTGCATAGAAAAATTATAATAATAATAATAAATCCAAACTAAACTTACTTGAAATACTAGAGTTTCATCAAAATACGGATTACAGGTCTTCTTCTTTTGTTTCGATTGTAAATAGCGTCGTTCATCTGGCATTAAATGTAATCTGTTAGAAAAAAATTCATTAGATTCAAATAAAATATCGATCAATAATTATTATTATTTTTTTACAGGCTGTTCCACTTCAGAGGTATGGTCACTAAAGTAGTCTCCTCCAATATACTATCGTTTATTGTGAGTTCCTATCGAATCTGAATGACAAATGCGATTCGAGATCTTATTTCAGGAATCATTCCTTTGAAGTGTAACACTTTAAATATTCACCTTACAAATGGGTCACAGCTATTCACCGTTCCAATAGTTCTAGATGGTAGATTTTTGGCTTTCAATAATGACACCAATAATTTTTCGGTTGATGGTTCATAACGTAATGAGAACCATAAACGACCAATATGACCTTCAGGCCATTGAACCTCATCTAAATCTAGTGTACTGCGATATAAAGCCGGCTCGATTACACCTAAACCATAACAACCTGAACACATTAAAACAAAATTTAAATGAATGAGAAGAGTGAAAATAAAAACGATTTACTGAACGAATTCGATCTTTGACTTGGAATTGATGACAATAGAAGACAATCTGGATCAATATCGGACTCATTCATATCAGGATCAACTCTTAGATCACCCATAGAAGTACTGTTTAATGGTGGTAGACTGAAGTGGATCTCTTTCGATCTATGAATTGAAGGAAAATGATGGAAATGAGAAAATTTCCAAAATTTTTAGAGAAACATACAAGAATTGTGGCTGATCTCCTTGTTTTGATGGATAAACTAGAATACTTGTTGTTTCATCATCATCTATCACCATATTCTTCTTGCGTCGCAAAAAGAAAATTCCAGTCATCACTAATATCAATATAACAAAAATTCCAATAACTGTCACCGATGTGTAGAGGATTTCTAGAATAATAAACATTAAATTATAAAGATTTCGATATTTCTTCGCGATTAATTAAATAGCAACTAGTGAGCGCCAACCTTAATAATTGTGGAACAATTTAAAGTGGGCAACCAGTTATACGCGCGCGCTAACACGTTGCCTATAGGTCGATTTCAGGGATGGCTTGAAGCGAACTTTTGTGTATTTTTTTTGACAAAATAAACAATTATTATAAATCTCACTGGTTTAATTAAATTCCTTATCGGTTACTTAGCAACCGGATTTGAATTAAAACGGATAAAAATGATGAATGTGTTGCTTTCACTTCATCAATTTCTTCTATGGTTTGTTTTATTTTACAATTTCTAATTTTAATAATAAAAATAATAATAATTACCATCTCCGTATAATTCAGTTGGTGTTTGTTGTGAAATTACACTATATCCCTTATAAATTGTGCCCATATCACCATTTTTCATTGTTTCAATAAAAGATGAACGTACATTTCTTGTTATCAAATCAGATTTATCAATGTCAGGATCGAAAACTCTCCCATTTTGTTCATAAGAGAACGGTAATAGTTTACGTTTCCGAAATTCATTCATTTTATTTATCGTAATTGGAGAAATTTTATTATAAGTGAAAAGTTTTTCACATTTCACAGTTTTATCTGAAACAAAATCGAATTAAGTGTGAAAAATTATATCGTAGACTGTTATTATAGTAAAAGTTGCTGTTTTAAAGAAATTAATTGGAAAACAAATTGTTTAATGTTTATTGATTTATTTGAAAAACTAAATATCGTAAAACTAATTAAACAATAATTTATAATTAATTAAATAGGAGCATAGTAATACAATCGTTGGCTAGGATCTTTTATAAAAACCGGCGTCTTTGATGTTTTGTCTTCTTCAATTACTTCTTCATCTTCATTCTCTTTATGATCATTATCATCGTTATAATCATCATTAAATTCATTATTTTGTACAGATATAATTGTTGTATTTTCCATTAATCGATTTATATTATTCGGTAAATTTGGATCATTGTAGAACATGATCGGTTTCGGTACAATATCCGTTAATCTTTCGATATTCGATTCTTCATCGATTTCGGTATTGTTATCATATCGATAATTACCGCCATGTTTTTTTGTTACATCATATTTCTCAAATACGACAATATTACGAGTTGTATTATCATTCATCTCCGGTTGCGTTGGTGTCGTTTCCGGTTGAGATCGTCGATGTAGGATTTTCGTCGAATCTTCGATATTCTCTTCAGTTGTTGGATCGATCTTTATCCGTAAAACACGCCGACGTGGATAGACACGTTTCGGTTTTCCAGAACGAATCGTTGTTGATTCCGTTGTTGTTGTTGTTGTTGTTGTTGTTGGTGGTTTTCTTTGAAGTTTCGGCCGATTTCTCAATCGTCTTGTTGTTGTAATTGTTGTTGACGTTGTTGTTTCGATTTCCGAATTCACTTTCGATTTTATTGGTTCGATTGTTGTTTCTTCCGTATATTTACTGCTAAGATTGTGACGTAATGAAGGTCGTTCAATTGTTTTATATTTGGTTGTATCGATCGATGTTTGTAGACTGTAATTTTTTATTTTCGGTAAATATTCGTTTATATCGAAAATTTGGAAATTTTGATTTGTATTCAAAACAGCACCAGGTGAATTTTGTACTATTCCATCATCATCATCATCATCATCATCATCGAGTTCTTCAGGAATTTCGGTTGTTGTTGTTGTTGTTGTTTGATTTTGATCATCGATTCGATGATAATTCGGATTAGATCGAATTTTCGATAAAACACTCAAAAATTCACCAGGAGTCGTCGATATCGGTTTCAAACTACTTGTCGAAATTGTTGTTGTTATCAATGATTTTGCCGTTGTTGTAGCATCATCGATTTTTCGATATTCCATATTCGATTTTAAAGTTTTTATCAATTCGAGATACGATGTTTCATCTTTATTATCGATAAATTTCAATTGATTCTTCCGTTTGGGTTTCGGTAAAGGTGCTTCAGTTACCAAAATCTCTTCAATTTCTTCATAATCTGGCGGTTTTGTGATTTGATCGTAAACAATTCGACCAAGTTTCACATCGTAATGGTAATTTTTCGGCCGATGCGGCACATAATCATCATCATCTGTCATAATTACAACATCATCATCATCAATATCGATCGGTTTGTTTCGATTTCGTGTTATTTGTCCATAATTCGGTGTATTTCGACGAAATCGTATCCGTTTAATCGAATTCGAATTCAAATAATCAGGATACGAATAGAATTTTTGTTGATAAGGCGGCGGTTTCATACCATCAACTAAATATTTGTTTAAAGTCGTTGGTAAATCGTCGATTTTGTGGTAAATTGTTTGATATCGATTTGGGGTCGGTGGTAATAAACCCAGCACTTCATCTCGGTAATTTTCCTCAATTATCGGAATTTCCGTTGTTGTTGTTGTTGTTGTTGTTGATGTTGTTGTCAATTCCGGTAATTTACGTGTAGTTTTCATTACACCGACTTTCAATAATTCGATATTATCATACGATTCGTTACTATCATCAATTATATCTCGATAATCCGGATATTTTGATCGAAACATGGTTTTCGGTGGTTTAGTTGTTGTTAAATAGAAACTATTCGGTAGTTCGTTGTAAATTTTCGATGAAGACGCCTCTTCTAGAGGTTCTTTCGGTGAATTTTTGATATTATTGATGATATCATTCAAAACATTCAATTGTTCATCCGGTTTAATATCGTTTTTATAATCCACTTCACTAATAGTCGATTTGATTGTTGTTATTTGTGGGAAAAATGAATTTTGAATTGGTCGATATCGATTGAAATCGGGACGTTTCGGCCTTAATCGTCGACGACGTTTCCGCAATAAAGATTGACCAATCGGTAGCTGTTCAATTGTTTCATTTGTTGTTGGATCTTCTAAATTTTTACCGTATCGTTGTTCCGATTCAATCTGATCCGGTTTCAGATCGATTGTATGATTCAAATTTTCAACGATATCTGTTAGAATTTTATTACCCAAATTTCGATCGTTAATTGTCGCATTGACTGCTTCTTCTTGTGTTGTTTCATCAATGTTAAATATCGATTTGACTGGTGCTATTGTTATTTCATCGAATAAAGGATTATCTAAAGGATTTTCACCGAAATATTTCCTTTTGAAACAATCAATTTTATCACCCAATTGTTTTATACGAGGTGTTTCAATCGATTCTTCGATATCGGACGATTCTTCTCTATTTTCAACATTTTTATCGATATTCTTGATACGTTTCGGTATTGGATCGATGTTTGTTTCGATTTCTGGACATTCGATTCGATCGGCTTGATGATAAAAGGCGAAATTATCGTTTGTTTTATCCGGTATATTTGCAAAATTCTCCGAATAATATAATGGGGAATCTTCATTGATATCGTCACGATTATAATACGGATATTTCTGATCGATTGATCGTTTAGATCGATTCGATTTGATGACGTCTTCAGATTCGATCCGATCTGATGTACTATTTTTACTATTAATCACACTTTCTTCACTATTATTATCTTTAGTTGTTGCACTTTTCCCATCTTTTTCGATATCTTTAACAAATTCACCATAATCCTCATCTTCTTCGGCATTCTTCTCATGACCGGCATGATCATAACCGCTATCTTCATATCCATCTTCAATATAAACAGTTTGTATGCGAGAATCGCGGATTATTTCTTTCAAACGCGGATCTTCGGCTTCCTCTTTCGGTAAATATTCTTTATTTTCATTACGACGTACTTGACTATAGATGCGAGTCGGTGTAAATTCATCTCCATCTCTATCTTCATCATCATCGTGATCTTCGATAGAATCACCCGATTTGTCGGCTTTTGAAGAATCTTCATCTCGATCGTGATTTTCGATAAAACTAACTGTTTTGTGATTTATTGGGAAATTTTCGATATTGTGACGAAACTTTGATTTGGCTCCATCGAATAATTTTGTATTTTTCTCGAAAATTTCATAGCCATCTGGTTTTTCTGTTATTTTCCGAATTGGAACCAACTCTTCATTCGAACCAAATTTCCGTTGATTAATTGTATGAATTACAGTTTTCTTTTTATCACTATCATTTTCATTTCGATTGTTATTCTCGATATAATCATCTGATTTGCGATTTTTGAAGGAATTTCCAATATTGTGACGAAATTTTGATTTAGCTCCATTGTCTTGGAAAATTCTATCGCCATTTTGTTTAATTTCTCGAATTGGGGGCATTTCTACGCCGAATTTGCGCCATTGTGGTTGATGAATTGGATGAATTACAGTTTTCTTCTTTTTCGATTTAGTAGTATGCGGACTTAGAAAATAGTAATTCGGCTGTAATTGTTGTTTTTCATTATTGATGTGTTGTTGGGGGAAAATCGGTACCCAATCATTATTGTTATTATTGGAATATTGTTGATAATTTAGGTTTTGGTGTCGTTGGATACCATATGGTTTTAATTGTTGTTTTAACGGACGATAATTCGTCGATGGTTCTTCATCAGTCCATGATGTCGGTACACGTATCGTTAACACCGGTATTATCAATAATATTATAGTATAAATAGATTCCATTTCGATTTTATGTTTCTAAAAACAATTTTTTAGAACGAACACATGTTTCAACAAATCGCACAACTTGATTGTAACGCACTCTTTAACAGCCTGTAAGACAAAATTAAATTTTTGCTCTATTAAATCGTTTAAACATTAATTTCAATTTTGAATTTTTCGAAAAATAGAGGGGAATTTCAGTACGAATTCCATCCGATTTGCGTAATTGATTCGATTTGCGGTCAATCGGTTGAGATTTTCAAAATAGAAAGTCTACAACCGACAACAATAAATCGATGAAATTCAAATAAATTCCCTCAATTTCCCGTAAAATTTCCACTTACTTTTCAATAATAATGATAATATTATTAATTAAGTCACAAATGAACTGTCACTTTCACACAATTCCCATACGGGTTCGTTTCGAATGGTTAGAAGGAAGTTGAATCGACGTCGACAATGGAACGGTTCGTTCGAACTGAGGACTTTTAAAATTCAACATTTACTTTGGAGATAATTAAAAAATTTCCACGATGAAAGACACACGGCGATGTGGTCGATCACGACGACGAAACAGCATCACGCTCTCAAAATTTTTATCGAAAAAGAAAATCTGGAACGAGTCCGGTGAAAGTGATTACTGATTAGCAACGGACTTAGTCTCAGATTCTCCAACTTTTTATTAAACTCCTTTCGATTATTTTTATTTCCGTGTGAATAACTCAATCAAATCGTCTACCGCAAAATCGAGAAAAAAAATCGAATCGATTTCATAATTTTTTTTTGTTTTTTGGTAAAAATAGAATAATAAATTGCCAACATAACAGTACAATCAACGACAGACGTGTCAAATCACTCAATATGTTTCTTGTCAATAAAACTGAAAGAAACTAATTTATTTTATTTTGATTGATTGCGTTAAATAAAGAGATTCGTTCGGTTCAAGTTTAATCAATTTTTCTCATGTCATATTGGAGGATGACGAACAAAAATTTGTTTGTTTTCTCAAATTATAATCGAATCGAGTCGAATTAATTGGATGAAAATTGTAAAAATTGCGA
>JAZBGZ010001340.1:0-18348 GCA_037414795.1 Stenodera caucasica | reverse complement strand
ATTGTGCATTATTTATTCTAATTCATAATCAACATAACTAAATTATAAAAATATGATTGACTCTTCATTATGCCGTAGCTGCAGTTGCTGGAAAATTTCCAAAATAATGGATGTGATGACTAAAAGTAATTATTAATATATAAAAAAGCTCACTAGTTGTAGTGCCTCGATTACAGCTCGCACTCTTTGTTTGGACAAGTCCAGGTACTAATCGAGAACGTAATCCAGCTGCAGCTCCACCACTAAGTCCTCCACTAAAACCGCCTTGTGCACCAACACCTCCTTGTCCTCCAAAACCTCCAGGTGGTGATGGCAGTTTTTGCTGAGGGCCTCCTTGTTGCGGTTCAGCAATAACAAACTGAAAAATTTTCAAAATACTTCACAAAGAATTAGCGATTTTGTAGACTTACCGCAACTGAAACTAAAATGAAAGCAAATCTAACAAACATGTTGATTTTACTGAGGAAAACAACGTACTACAGGTCCAGTATCGTGTATGTTGATTTTTATAGTCGATTGATAAATAGGTGAGGAAGTAATTACGAGATTGACAGGTTAAATGAGGATATTTATTATTTTTGCAACTCTTGCGTGAAAATAATTGTGAATTTTTTTTCGTTAACATAAAAAAATTGTTTTTGTTGGAAAATCATTGGAGAGCAATGTAGTTATATATTTTTTTAAATTTTGATGCTTTTCTCCTATAGAATAAATTGAACTCATCGTGTTTTTTTTACTTTTAAAATAAAAAAGCAGACGGAATTTGCATTAGATACTGGTATATTCTTATGAAAAATTACCAATCTGCATATTTATTAAAAAACTTAATTAGACTAACAAAAAATGTTAAGAAGCCGCATAAAAAGAGGAGAATTTCGAGGATGATTGATGTAGTCGCATTGAGACAAGATTAACGTTGATATTTTTTTCAAGGAAACATAAAAAAGGCGATTTTGAGGCATTGTTTTCAACATTATAGACTTATTCTTGCACTATGGACAAGTAAAAGGGATCATAGAATATTTGATGAGCCCATTACGCTTTATTGCCAAATCAAAGATTCATGTCAGTTCCATAAAGTTTAGTGAATATCATATGTTCATTATAATCAAAGTTTGAAGGATAAAATCAGATGTATAACTTTTGAAGTTCCGCTTATTATATTACCCAAAATAGAAAAAAACTACAAACATTTTCTTTTTTGAATTAGTGTAGATTTGTCTCATGTACTTACGTGTTTCAAAAACTTTGCTGACGAACATAAAAGATTTTCATGTTCGATACGTTGAGTGAATAACCGAATATAAGCTTTTCATGAATTTTTGCTTGGAGAAGATGGGAAACATTGCCGTGATAAAGTGGCTAATAGAATCGGCTTTCCTGATAAATAATATAGATAATCGGCTCGAAATTATTGGAATCTTGATATCAATTCTGCCAAATAAGTGAAATTTTGAACGAAGCAAATGAAAGTTCGTTCAAAAGTCTGATAGAATTTGTCTAAACCACATAGATTTTTGACTAAAAAGCTCTAGCGTTGATTGTCACGAAAACATAAAGATTTTGGAGTGAAATTTCATAAATTGATTTCAAAAACCAAGACTTCAGTGAAAATCATAGAAAATGTTGCTGAGAAATTCTGAAATGAGTCATGCCTTGTCTCGTTCATCTCCTTCATATTCTCTATAGAGAATAGAATTACAATTGTGCCTCAATACCATGAATTTATCTTGATAACCAACTGTAATACAATATCAAAACTAAGTCAGACCATTCTAATGAAGGATTGATGAAACAGTAACAGGATATTATTTTGAATTTAGCGTTCCACTCGTCTTGTGCTATTATTATTATTATCATTATCATTATTGATATGATTATCATCAAATATAGATTTGATTGGAGGCTAAGATATCGTGCTTGATCTGACACAATTCGATGGTATAAGAACGCCCTTCCATTAAATGTTCTTATATACGTTCTGTTGAAATCCATTAGTAAATATTACCGTAAATAATCAATGAAGAACATCAGTAAATATCTTAAAGTTGCAAATTCAATAACCATAATTTTTGTTGTTTTTATAAATAATTAACAAACTCGTAAGTCTATTTAATGAACGAACAATAATTAGTCATTGTCTGTTGGAACATCAAATTCATAAATGAAATACCACAACTCCATTAATATCATAGCCGGATATAGTCATGTCATCATCAAAAATCAACGAATAATTGATCAAATTTTTGCAATGTAATCTTTGTTACAAAAATCAAGAAGAAGACTGAAAAATCAATCTAAAGCTCCAAAAAATTTTGTTTGATAAAATTAATCAAATAACCAATATAATTTCGTAATAATCCTCCTTATTGTTCGTTTATACCGAAATATTTTAGCAATAATAAAGATAAGGATACATTTTATTAGTTTGACCAATAAAATAGTCCGATTATCTACATTTCTTTATGTAGAGAGAGAGAGAGAGAGAGAGAGAGCGGGACAAAATCAACCTTTTGTTGTAACGTTATCAAAATGTCAATTTTATAGAAGTAAAATTATTGAGAGGAAGCCATTTAATTAAATGATCAGCGAAACCTTAGAAATTGTTCGTATATTTTGATTTTCACCTATATCAAATCTCCAACCACAATTTGGTAGAAATTTTAATGAGAATTTATTAATAATTAAAATGATAACTTCAAATCACTTGAGTATATTAAAATATATACATGTTTCATAGTTGTATTTGATGATCCTTCAATTGATAAGAGAACAATTTTTTTGATGGCTGGATCTACGGAGGTGTTTATTGTGTTTGCTCAGGTGACAAAAGTATTTTTCATGATTTCTTATTGACACTTTAGGTAAAATAGATGGAAAGAAAAATAAGGTATAGTCTAGATTTAGTATTCCAAGTACCTATCAGGTTTGCAAGATCAGGTATATAAGTTTAGGTTTTTATAAGGTTTTCGAGGATTTTCGTCTGTACGCGATAGGGTGACTTTTTGTGGTCAGAATCTGAATGTCGTGTGTTCATGTCACAAACAAGATGAAATTATCCATAAAATGTTCCAACGTATTAGTTTTACGATAATAGATTATAAACCCTCATGTCTTCACACAAGTTACTATGTCGACCATTCTAAACAGACACAAAAAAAAAAAAGCGAAACCGTAATAGTAGAAGAAGAGTGATTCAGTTTAGCATAAAACTACCACAAAATATCACCTCAAATTTAACAAGGATTATGCGCCTAATAAAATCTACATTACACAGCTTGTTAGAGAAAGCTATCTACCTATTTCAATATTGAGAAAACATTGCCGAGGTTTATTATTACTATTATTCTTATTATTATTCGCCCAAACTTTACGGTCACGTTTTATTCGATATTAAAAAGCTATATTTTATTAATCTAGCTAACGGGCACATTAAAAGCCTACCTTATACTTTGGTTACGGATTATTCAAACAAAATACTCATACAATTTTCAGACCTAGTTATTGGAAAGTGGTTTTCATTATATTGTTTCGATAGGGGCTGGAAATTAATTACAGTGATGAATTTACGTTAAGTATTTTTTTTCTTCTACCGTCTCCTTGTTAGGGAATTTATCGAACGACAATAATGACACATTTGGGAAAAGAAACATTATTGTAATTATACTGAAAATCTTTCGATTCACTTGTGAAATTAAAAAATAAAATATGTGACTATCGTTGTAGGAAATTAGGTTTATTAAAACTTGATAATGTCAAGAACTATTTGTCAAAGTTACAGATCATGTTACTTTATCAAACCAATTCCATAATTAATGTAGGCTGTCTCGAGTTTTATTGTATCATCCATAATTATTTACTGCAATTAAATCAGATGTTCGATCTAATGGTGCAAAGTGCAACTATTCAAATGACCTCGCTATTTGACTCCATTGCACTGTAAACTAAATCACAATAAAAATAATGCAAGATAATTATTTCTGAGTCATCACAATATATGAATTTCTTCAATTTCTCTTAGAGCCGAGGATTAACTCAAAAGTGTCCAGTTTTGCCTGAGAGCTTCTATAATTTTAAAAAATTCATGGTAAAACTCAATAATCTCACGAAAAAATCGAAGTTTAGAAATTTAACTGACAATTTCTATAGAAATCGATCAATAACCTGAGAATTTTGAACAAAACTCAAACGAAAATTGACTTGAGAGATTTAGTCACAGATAGAGATGAGCTTCATGAAACCGTTTAAAATATGCTCAAGCGGTTAACAAGTTGCATCGAAAAAACATGAGCTTTGATTGAAACTATAGATCTCGTTTAAAATTTCGATAATTAAAGATGTAAAAATGGTGGATGCGCCAGGCGACACCTTTAGTATTTCGAAATATCTCCAATATATTTGAATTTTATTGTGTGTTTCTCATTTGTCGTGACTCTTTTGATGAAATTTTGACTAATACAAAAGTTTTTGTACCATATCCCAAAGTTTGGAATAAACCAAATACTGAAAATATACAAATTTAGATTTTCTAATCGAACAAACTACTAAATTTTCCACAACAACTCTCTTGTATAAGGACCTTCAATCAAGTAATGGCCCCAAATCCTCCTAAATTAATTAATATTAGACTCTCTTGTAACCAATCCGAGTATTAAGTGTCTTGTTAGGATCCTAATCTAAATTAATACAAGAATCTGATATTATTATTTATAATAATATAACTTTAATCAAATAAGAAACCCTACAATTAGGTTGAACTTTAAATATACAAATAAACCACCAAAATTGTAAACAGCTCAATTTTAAATTATAAAACCAATTTTGTTTTCATTAGCCTTGAAGGATACTCGTTATTTATCTTTCAAATTTTAATATTCAAATATAAATATTGCCAAATATTATTTATCAACAAAACATATTTCCATTCTCGTTTTAATTATTCAGCTCGAAACACCATTATATTCAAAAACATCGACTAGGAAAATTGCGGACTAACACCAACTGGTACAAATGTTCAACACCTGTGATGGGACTCGTATATTAACTATATACATACCTTTACATATAATACATATATACAAACATATTATACCACACACCAATGATTTTATCGTGTCTATTTTTTTGTTGTCATCAAGGACAAATCTAATGGAGAGCTGGTTTTTCCAATTATATGCAAATTTTTTCAGGATTCTTCAATCTTTTCGATTGTATCTGGAGAAAAAAAATTTCATATTATATATATGTATACAAATATGTATATGTGTGTATTGTATATTCGGGTATTTCAATTTTAAGTCTAGAATAATGTCGTCATGTTTTATTACGTAGTATCCTTGTATCCGTTGAATTTATATCATCCTCAAGCATAGCGGATATGACTTCAATATATCTACATATATAAAACTTATAGTTTGAAAGAAAAAAATTATTCGTATAGTATTTTGTACATTAACTTGTGAAAATAGCACTCAAAGTCTTATCGAACAATATCCACTTCTCATAATAATTTCGAGAAAATAAATTGATTATAGATAAATGAGGATTTATTACGTCCCTTTTGATGTCTTGATCGCTCACATGTTTATGTAAGAAGTATTTATTATAAATTAGGGAATATAAATAAGGCCTGTTAATCAATGTTATTTAAAATAATTGTGTAAATAGATTTCTGTTATGTGAAACGTTAAGTTTGAATGAAATTTACATATCGAAAATGTTGTTTAAATTGTCAAAAAGGAAATCAAATTTGTTTTGCCATTTCTAATTTTAAACTGGCTGCTCTCTGATAACGTTGAAAAGGATAGAAACGATGACATGAATAAACAAAAATTTCAAATAAAATCTAAAATGATTTGATTCGATTCTACTCTTCTATAACTGGCAATTAACTGATTTTAATTGGATTGATGAATATTGAAATTCATATTTTATCCATCATAATATATCCATTCAATAATCCAGTTTGTTTTCGATTTTTGTGTTTATTGAATTTGTAAAATTCGTATAAAATCCCTCTCCGAGCAGAATCACCTGAAATTGCTGACATTCTTCTGATAATATCAATATTTTTTTGTAGGACTGTGAATGTGATTGTAAGATTTTTAAAATTGAATCATAAAAACCTGAAAAAATTTGTCTATAATCTTGAAAATTTCAGTAAAAAATCTGCCCAATTTCATATAATGACAATCAATTGATCGATTCGGGATCGTTTCTCGAACTAGTCTCGAACGTCGTTTGGTCTCTTTAATTCTTTATTTTTCCAAATTCTCATTCATAAAGTTACATAGTTCTAATTGAATAATCAGCAAACAACTTCAATGGTGTTTTTTTTTTGGATAAAAATTGCAAAAATTGCTTTCATCGCTATGAAATAGTAATGAGCGTAGATCAAAAAATCCACCCTTAAGATAGAAAGTTTCAATTTTCATATTATTGTTTTTTCGACTATCTTTTTATATAAAATTGGATTATTCCAATATAATAAGAAATAAAAGCATAAGACTGTAATAAATTAGCTCCCACTAATAAATACTCTTCTCATTGTGAGTCAATTCCTTTATAAAGGAATTTCGAGATTGTTTTCCAAATATTTAATGATGTTATGCTGGGGAAAAAAATACCAAAAATACCAAATCAATCGAGAATATTTTAATGTCAATCTTGAGAGACGTAATCTAGAACAAAAAAATAAAATAAAAATTGATCAATTATTATCATTTATTCAATTGCTTAGATGCCTTAGATTATATTGTGTTCCTATCATGCTACTAAGTAGTCTAGTGATTAGTTGCTAGGCAACAGAAAAATTCGACACCTATTCACACATAGCACCTTTAATAGACTATTTTAATGCAAATCTCATTATCTGATTGTTTCAAGTTCACAATTGCTGTGAGTCCTCAAATAATTATATCCGGACAGATGTTCTTACATTGTTGGGTTTGTTAGAATATGCTCCTAAAATTTAGGCCTACAGGTCAAATACTGTACAGTTGATAATTATTTTGTGATATTTGATGATATACTATTCATTCGACTATGAAGACGATTGATTACAATATTAAAAATAGCGTGTGTGAGAATGTAGCCAACGTCTACTACGTAATGAAATTTTTTCTTGTAGTTTTTTCATTATTATTTTTTTTCGTCAATCCAAGCTTTATTTTGACCCCAAATACGACTATAAATACATGTTGTATGTCTAAATATCAAACAATGTAATAAAACACAATTTTCATTATTTTCAGTCTAAGGTGTTCGTTATCCGTTCCATTTTATATATGCATGTATTTGTTAGCCAATTCTACAGTATTAGTAATGTGGTGGTAGCAATATAGCTCTACCACACAACTGAATTTCCTTTTTATCCTGTCCATATACGTATAACTGTACTGCTGTTATACAAACGACGGTCCAATGATTTCAATCCATATTACTTCCGCAAAGTGGAAACATTCTCGGGATTTTATGATTGCGTACAATATTAGCTATTTGTTATTTTCACAGACCGTTTAAATCTACAAATGTCAAATTCAATCGCGCGATTCAAATTGAAACATTCCCAGTCGTATACGGTTTATCATTTGTATATATATTTTTTTTCCGAATATACAATCGTTCACTTTAATCTATCTGATAGAATTCCCTCGATACCATATCTAGTTTGAATTCACGTATTTTCCGATGAGAAAAAAAATGTTCAAGCCAAACTTGTATGGTAGTTCCATGATGACTCCAATGGGTTCGTTTCATTCAACAATAATAACGAGAGGAGCAATTGACCAATAAATTGCTGAAAATTAATTGTATTGATAGGCACAAGATAATAGTGAATATGCTATTTTATATGCAAAATCAATCAACAGAATACATTTCATTATTTAATGATCAAAGCTTTTATTGCGGATTACAGCAGTGAAAGCTCTTATTTCAGATTTTAATCATCCATAAATAGTAAAAACGTTTGAAATTGGAATTCCATCAATTTTATCTGAAAAATTCAAAAAGCTATTGATACATTGTTGTTTTTTTTTTGAAGTTTTTGTTTGTTATCATCTGCTTTGAAGGAATAACTCGCTTCGAAATATCGATTCGAAAGTTCTAAAGTTTATTCAACAATCCATTGCAGGCAACTGTGTCGCCTGGTTCTATTGTCCTAAAAGTTTTTATATTTGTTGAACTTCTCTACATCTCACTTTATTTCCCGTATCTATAATAGAGATGTTCTTTACAAAACTATCACAACAGCAACGGCGAAAAAATAAAAAAAACATTTCGACAATGTTAGGTGCCTTTTCATACAAACACATCAACAGATAGAAAGACAAAAGCCAACCAGCCATCCTAACAAGACGACTTTCACGATCTGATTTCGGTCTTTCCGGAATAGACAATAAAATTTCGCCATTGCACGTATCTGCTTTATGACACCTGTTAGCTACCAACGAAATTTATACACCAAAGTAAATATTGTTAAATATAGCCGTTTTTATGGTTGGAACACATCCACAGGCTCCACTGACATCTATCAAAATAGATAAAAACGAGTCTACATGAATATTATTTGAGGGTGAAATCAATTTTCCGCCGCTATTTGCCGAATTCGCGCAATTTTCAGCATTAAATTTGATAAAAATTCCATAAGCTTGTTAAAACAATTCATCTTAATGTAACAGTTGGAGTTTCAATTGTCATAAAATACAATTATCTTCACTACTATAAAGTGCATTTTTCATAAATATTATTTAGTATAAAGCTCCCCAAAGTTGCATTTCATGTTTATAATGATGAAAGTGAGATCTACTTTGGAAAAATAATTTTTTTCAAAACTCGCAACTTCAGTCAACCGTTTCGGTTAGGTCTGAAATCTTCATTTTCTTCAAAAATACGAGAAGCTCCGGTTGGAATGATCTTCAAACAAACTGGTCAAAACTTGAGTTTTCTACTTGGAGTGCTTTTTGGACTTGTGTGAAATTTTAATCCAAACTTATTGAATCAAATCGAGAAGTCTTCAGCCAACAGTCACATAAATAGCCAAATCTCCATTTAACGGATCAATGTTGACTGCCAAATACTCGAGAAAGAAAGCCCAATTTTGGGTCTCACTATCGTAAAACTTATTCCTAATTCTAGGGTTTGTCAACTATCAGAGTAACTTGGTTAATAGTGAATTAAGAGGATAAATCCTGAAACAATAGAATCGATTTGTTTTTGAAGTAATTTCGTCCATATTTCTCATAAAAATTTAGATGATTGAAAAGAATTCGTTTTATTTGCAAAGAATTTTTTCTACATCAAAAAATAATAATTGTCTTTAGCTCCATTGCTTCGTTAATTTTTTTTTCTTTTTTTGTTCTTTATACACGTTAAAGTAAATACTTATTCAAGTTAATTTGATATTTGAAAATTCCCAGAGGCATTCTTTATTAGTATAAATAATTGAATATATTTGTTTGTTCTTTGTTTTAAAGATAGAAATCTATCATTATCTGTCTTTAGCTCTGTCTCAAGTTTAGTGCCTATTGAGACAGTTCTTAAGTGATTGAATACACCCTCATAGTCTCAAAGCACTGCTCTGATCTTATTCCCGATTGTGATTATATTAAGGGATAATCAGTCACTGATAAATTTTTCTTCGTATAATATAAACTCCCTCTCTACCCTGTTCCCGTCTTGTTAGTCTCTTGTGATTTGAAAACAACTTCTTTATTAAAAGTTTTCTATTCTTTCTTTTCATTTAGTTTCTTGTTCGTGTCTCGATCCAGGCGTGAAAATAATTAATTTCAAAAATCTTATTTACATTTATTATTATTCATTATCGACAAATTTGAAACTTTTCAACAATAAAGAGAGAAAAACAAAAAGTTTCAAATTATGAATTAATTATATTGTTAAATGGAACATAACTAAAGATTAATCTTTAATGAAAATTTCTACTATCCACGAGATTATTAGTTCTACCTGGCTGTACTGGCATCATCTGTACCGGAACATTAATTACAGCTTTAATTACATTTCCCTCCCGAAACTGTTGAAGACGATTAACCATATTTGCTACGATATTCGACTAAAATAATTTTTAATTTCAAAAAAAAAAAGCGAAAATCTCAATAATAACAAATATAGATTATTTGAAATAAAATAAAAATTACCAGGTACTTCTACATTGGCTATGCTACTTTTTTTTTTGTTTCGGTTAATTCTCCCTATAGCTAGACAATTTCCCTGTAATTGCATCAGTTCCAGAATACTCTCTGGATTCCAAACAGGAAGTCCTGTATGGAGTGAGACAGGACTCTTTGTTCGTTTTACTAATCTGTGCTGTTCCAGTTTGCCGGTAGCCAGTCATTAACACACTCCATTAAATTACAGCACTTGGGAAATGAGTTACGTTTATAATGTTATTAAAAAAAATTGAAGAACGACAAAAAATCGTTTTTTTCCCATCTTTTTTTTATTATAAATTTAATTAGAATTTCTTCGATTCACTTGTTACAGAAAATCCGAGATTTAGTGAGCCAATTACCAATGTTACGGTGCCAGTTGGTAGAGAAGCGATATTAGCATGCTTGGTTGAAGATTTGGGCGCTTATAAGGTAACGTTCCATTAATTTTTTCACAATAATTTTAAAGCCGGATTGACAATTTTCCAACTTCTTTTCCAGCGAATATTCTAAGATTTGCAACAATAACTTTCCACACTTCAGATTTTCTATTATTTCAAGGCAATATCTCCTCAATGTTTGTGAGCAAAAAATCAATCTCATTACAGAATCGCGTCTCAAAATCAGAAATTCAAACTAATAATAATTATTATTATTGTTATTATTTAAAAAGAAGCCTTCACCGCCAGAACTATAAATTCTATGATTTCAAGCTCTATGCTTTTTCGACTTTTAATTTACTTCGAGAATCTCATCAGAATTTGGAAAAGTAACCGAATTGAATTCCTCATCGAATATCTGAGGATCCCAAAGTATTTTGTTGAAAAATTGGTCACAATGGAAATAAAGTCTTTGACGAAAAGCTCTAAATTTACATAGAGAATATTGTCCTCAAATTCGAAATTCTTCAGTCCTGAAACTTTTGAGTATCTCCTCAATTTTTTTCTCAATCGTATTTTGCTCATCTATCACTAATTCTTTCTTTTCCATTTGAACGTTTTTCGTAAAAGAATGTTTTTTTCTGTAATGATTAAAGCCGGTGTGGTTGACTGACAATTCTGTCGCAACGTTTGATCTTTGTTATATTTATCAATTTTTTTTTTCAACTGAAAACCGATATCGCCTTTGTCATCTTAAACAATATATTATCACTAAAGGAAATGTTATCCAAGAAAGGAACCTATATTAACTACAGTTGAATCTGAGAACAAATTTGTCACACCTCACCTATCTCCGTTACATGATCGATTCGTATTGTTCCCAATCGAATATCAAAAACTCAACTAAAATACACAAAAAAAATGACAAAAATAACTGCAACAACTCAATCAACCGAAATACAGACATATCCAGTACTATTATAATGTAAATTGAGGTGAATTTGTCTGGTACAGAAATTCGAAATACAATACAAATACATGTCGATCACATTGAGGAATTATTGGACAATTAACGTGCCTTAAATTGATACACAAAGTTGATCGGAGGGAACGAAATCCAATTAAATGGAACATTCTCCCCTTCAATACTATCCGACAACATGCAATCTTTATAATTCGATTTTGATTAATATAAAAAATGAGAAATATTTATAACTGTATCTAGCTATTCATGTCATTTATCAAAAATTTAATTAATACATCAAAGCCCGATTTTATTAATTATTGTTATTGTTAATTGATATAAAATAAAACCCTTTCTTTCACACACATTTTCGTTGATATTTATTGTGATTCATGTTCATTAGCAAACATGTCACTCACAATCTCATCAATAGCGCTTTCTACTAAATTATAATAATGTTTTCCCCCTTCTCAAACAAAAAATCACATAAAATAATTTGATCAGAATTTTAATTTTTAGAATATTAAAATAGAATAAATTTCAATCTAGCAATATGAACTCCGATCAACTACATCAAATCGAAAACATCATCATGATCCAATAGTTTATTCAGTTATAACCAGAATAATAGACTTCAATATTATATTAGATTTATAATCATTGTATCGCACATATCTAATTAACGGTTGTCAAAAATACTGATTGGCAATCAAAATCTAGCTATAATCATAACAAATCATCCCTAAACTAACTAACAAAAAATACGACAAAAAATCAAATCGAACAAAATCAAAATTATTAATCGAATCTAGTTATTTAAAGAAGAGTTGCGACAAAGGTCTCTTGACTCGATAAATTATATTTGTTTTGCAATATTTCAACAGATGGTCAGTTATGGTTTTGAATTTTATTGTGATATTAAATCTCAGACAATCTTTTGTCGAGTCGTCAAAAAATATGGCGTTATTTTGATATTTTCTTTTCCGGTCTTTATCCGGACTCGAAGTTTCTCGACTGCAATTCAAACCATTCAGAGAGAAAAAACCACCAACATCGAATAATTTAACTTTACGATTGTGTTAAAAATTCTTGAAAGAATTAATAATTTCTTTGGAAAAACTCCAACTTTATAAGTTCTTATAATTCAATATGGAAATTTTGAATATGTATTTCTTCAATAACACCTAACTTTGATTATAATCAACGGAGGGGTTGTTTTTTTTTTTTGGTGATTTGAGGGTGAGTTACCCTAGATGATTAAATAGCTTGCTTGACATATCAACCCCTAATAACATGTTCGATATTACTGTCATGTCAAAATATTAACTTTCATCCCCTAAACATTTGTTTTCTTGTATGTTATTGAAGTTAACATTCATTTAAGAAAATACTTGTTGTAATCTCCTTTGAGCTTGAGAGAGATTATCAATTTCTAGTTCTTTGATAATTATATCCAATTTTAATTGTCTTATGTACGAAAGCGTTTTTTTTTTCGCTCAATCGTGAATTAAAATTTTCTAGAATTCATTACACAAAGGGTTGAATTTAATAAAACCCTCCCTCAGGTCCTGGTCTTTTTCCAAATAATATACTTGATTAAAAACCACAGCGGTTCAATGATAAAGGATTCTTGTTCTGGACGGCGACACATTTCATAAACAACCCGGAAAAAGAGGCAAATTACAAATAAAAAAAAATCAGGGTGAAAAAGTTACAATTTCAAACTCTGTATGTAGCCGAAAATTGTGATAAACGTATTTTGTTAGATTGATAAAACAAAAAAGTCGCGAGATATCGTATTTAATTCGAAATAAATCAAAGGCGGTTGAGATTGATAGAAAATCTCACTTATGGGGTTGCTTTCTGTATCTAATAGACAAATTCCACCATCCGGATTAATTCATTGTTCTTTGAAAAAAAATTGGAAATTTAAAATTGTTCACTCTGTAATGTCAATTATCGATTTTAATGTCATTATCCGCATGGAATAACACGAATTAGGGAGGAAAAAATAGACAGATGTTCTGTTAATCATACATCGAATCTAATACAATACGTACCTGTGTCTGCATTTTGGATTGATAAACTTTCAAATTTCCTCAATTTTACTAATGGATCGATATATTTTGATAGATCCAATAATGGAATTGTAGTTTCATCATAAATATTTTATATGATCGCATAAATTCCACATTGTTCCCGGTATCAATGGATTGTTATGGTTATGATGTATTTATACCAATATTGCTGGATTTTTTTTAATTATTAATAATCTTTATCTATAGATGTATTTTTTGTTTTTGTTTTTTTTTTTGTAGGTGGCATGGTTGCGTGTAGACACGCAGACAATTCTAACAATTCACAGTCATGTTATTACCAAAAACCATCGTATTGGAGTGACTCATAGTGAACATAAAACATGGTACCTTCATATCAAGGAAGTTAGAGAATCGGATAAAGGATGGTATATGTGTCAAATCAACACCGATCCAATGAAAAGCCAAGTGGGATATCTTGACATTGTCGGTATGTTTATAGATATACGAAAAATATATAGCACAACCAATTCACAAAACGATCGCTAATAAACGAACAACTCATTTTTTCATAGGCCCCAAACTGAAATTGGCCAATTTGGTCAACATGAATATCGATACATCAACTAAAGATGAAGAAATATTCGTTCGTTACAGTTACAGTTTTCGATTTCTTGCTATATTCAGTTGAAATTATTTGAATTTTAGGTAAATTTTATATGATTTTGTCCAATAATTTATCACAGAGTTCATTTAATTTTTTTCATTTATTCACGATAATTCCAAAAATTCCCACTTCAATCTTCATTATCGATAGTAATTCTCAATCTTCTTGGGAAAATTTGACGGTGTTGAATATTTCAGCAGGAGTCCCAATTTGCCAGCACTATATTTTCCATCAATGCCCAGATGATCTCCAACAAACATTGATTTTATCCATTGACAGTCAATATCCTCTAGCATAGTTTGGTTCAGGGGGAATTTTCCTAATTTTTGGGAAACATTTCATGCTCAACACATATCGCTTAGTGGAATTTCCTCTGAGGATAATTGAAGTAATTTTTGTCTGGACAATTTTGACTTGTTAGAATTGCGTTAATGATCTTGGTCATTTCGTTAGGATCTGGAAATTTCAGTTTACTATCCAATCTTGGTGGTCTTCTCATCCTTAATTCAAACCAAAATAAGATGATGTGATCCAAGCCAAATTGTATACAAATCCTTTCGTCTAAAATAAATTGAGATAGATATATAGAGGGCATGTATAGTCGAGGATAGAAAGGCAAAAGGGCTCTTGTGGCAAGTAATGAATAGCGAGTATATACATGTGTGTATATAGAATATGTATGTATACATATAGGTATAAAGACAGATCTCTACAAAAAGTATTGTTCTATTCGCGTACTCGTTCTTATTTGCTATTTTCTATATAGTCAGTACAAATTCAACCATATATACCTACTACTACAACAACCATAGTCCTTTCTCACTGGAGAGTTTCCCTAAGGACTTGTAATTCAATAGTATAATCTCAACAACAGCTTCTACAATCTTTTCCAAGCAGTAGTTGTAGAAAACCGGCGAAAAAGAAGTAGAAAAAGGAACGATAACCGGGCACCTCTTTTACTATTTTCTTCCCTACAACAACAACAACAACAACAACAACAACAAGTACAACAAACAGTAGTAGTTTTGTATTGCATCCACAATATCTAGATAGTTCTTTTATTTTTAATATAAATTCAATTCAAGTTTTAATGAAATTTTATTAAATGAAAAAAACAAATCGTCTATAGTTGAATTCAATCAATAAATGCAATCAAACACTGTTAAGTAATCGAAATTATATCAAACAACAATAGTTGAAAAGAAAAAATGTTATTTACACTTTGCGTGTTTCAGTTCAATTTGAATTTGACATTGGTGAATATCGGAACAATAATAGAAGTTCTGTTAACGTGATTCTTTATTGCAGATTTTCAAACTGAACGATGTTTCCGTCATATTCTAATTTATTTATAACGTTCTTTTGTTTATAATATGAGAAAAAAACTATAACAGATTCCACAATCGGTTTAATTACGAAATTATATTGATAAACAACAACAAAACAATAGGTCGTTAATTCACGATTTATAATTGCTCATATACAGAGTGTCTCGTATAAAAAACACACTTATAGGTATTGTTTAATTTCATTTAGGTAGTGATTTAGAGTGATTTGGAAAAACTCTAAAATCTTTAGTCGGGGAGAAAATCAAGTGATCATTCTAGGTTTCATTCGAGTGAAAAAATGAAGAATAAAATGAGATGATGATTCACAAGTTAGTCAAGAGTTGTGGCCTTAATTCTGTGAATTATCTATTGTTTGTTGGTCGAGCTACATAATTTTAATTTTTCAGCTAATCCTGACAATAACAGAAGGATAATGAATAGTTTACAAAGTTCTAAAGGTTAAATTCAGTCTTTGGTTACTATAGTTAACAATAATAATCTAAACATTTCACTAAAATACCAAATTAGGTATTTGAAACAATTGTCTGCAGTAATAATTAGCCAATGACCACTAACAATGGTCTCTAGTGTTTTAGTCTTTATCGTCAAGAATTTCAACTAAACAACAATTCCTAATTTTGGGTGGTAGTTAGTTATAGTGGTGGATGGTTTGTTGTATTTAGTTGCTCATTTGTTGACTATGTCCATCCTGTTAGTTGTTCTCATTATTAAAGCAACTCGTTTATATATAGGTATATGTATATACAATCAACAATAGAAATGCCACAATAATAGGTACTACCTAATATAAATCAATTAGTCTCCGTCATGAGCCTTTCTATTAAATAGGAAACGACAAGCAAGCTGACGTTTCATTCTATGATATTTGAAAGCCAAGAAGCGGTAACATTAAAACGTTAACTATGATTCGATGTTATGTAATTTGATGACTATTTTGCATAAATTTGCATTTTATTGAACATCAAAACTAAAGGGAGAGAGAAGAGAGATCACACTATTATCATTATATAGAGATGATATAGTTGAACTTTCACAAGACGACATCTATTACAACAAATAACACGACGAGAGAAAGAGAGAGAGAGAAAAGAAAGGGCATTGAGTATAGTAGATTTTAGGAGCCAAATGGTTTTACCTGATGCCCTCAGATTAGCTTTTGGTTGCCCTTTACCTACATTTATTATAGCAGCTTTGCCTAATTTGATTATTAATTTATTTGGAAAGTTACTTGGATACGTCCGTTAACCATTGAACAATCCACAGAACGGAAATTATAATGAGTTTAAAGTTGAAGCGGAAGGGCTGTCGGGTACGGCCCTGATTTTAATACCTGATAAAATCATAAATTAACTACAATTATTGACTATTATTATATATAATCGTACTTTGATATATTTTTAAATATTCATGATTTTTAATATAGGAGTTTGTCTAGTTGGTAGTTTACTCAAGTTAAGTCTTTGATTATTCAGTCGACGCACGTTCCTATTCAAGACAAGGGACAAAAATGCAATCCCAAAGGCTTACAACTGAAACTGTCAATTCTAAGGCAACAGAATATATGTAGAACAACAAAAATATACTATTATTAGATCGACCTTTAGAAAAAAAATGATTCTTGGAAAAAAATTATAAACTAATCAATATTCGAACTAACAGTTATCGACTGTATTTATTTATTTATTTAATCCTAAAGCAGATAATTATCTACTTTACTAACATTTATTATCTTTCGAACAAGTCATAAATTACTTCGCGAAAATAATAAACTATTTATATATCGATTTACCAACAATCTCCTTTCAAATTTACAGTACCACCTGATATTTTGGATTATCCAACCAGTACGGATATGATAGTTAGGGAAGGTTCGAATGTGAATCTACGTTGTGTTGCTAGAGGCTCACCAGAACCCTCAATCACATGGCGACGTGAAACTGGAGAGCCGCTCATCCTCCCAACAGGTGAAGAAGGTAAAAACAAATAAATAAAAATCAAACTAGTTTCAAACAAAAATAATTATTCAAATGATTGATCGGATTCATTTCGCATGATATCCTCATATTAACCGTAGGTATATTTAATTAATAGAAAGTTTACGTGTTTTCCAACTTTTCTCTTTAGAAAAGAAGAAATTTTAATTGTTTCCAACTTTCAAGAAAGTCGATTATTTGAAAACTTTTGAAACCATTTTGTGAAATTATAGGAAATTTTAGTTTATGAAAAGATAAATTTTCAAATTTGAATCTGCTCAACAATTCGTATGTGTTATTTGACAAGATTAAGTAAGGACGAGAACAATTGTAACAATATCGTTGTCCCATCGAAAATTATTTCATTCACTTTCACTTATCATAATTTGATTAGTTAGAAGAACTGGCGCTGTTGGGACATTTGAATCGACTTGCAAATGTGATCAAATTATTTCTAATCTTTTTATGATGATTAAATTGGACCAATTGCTGTAATCAACTTTTAAAATTACTAATTGTTATAAACAGACAATTTTGTTTAGTTGTTTTGATGATATTATCTTGAAGTTCATACCAAAAAATAGACTTTATTGACGTTGAAGAATATTCTATCGAAATATTATTTCTATATCAAACGAGAAAAGTACGTGTCGAGCACCAGAATTTTATGGATTATTATTGTTATGTACAATATATGTACAGTCTGTTCCAGCTAAAGTGTAAGTTTTCGAAAAAAATTATGTGAGCCTCACTCATACAAGCGGTTGAAGTGAAACTTCTTTAGTCTAAATTAACCATGCAAATTACAAT
>JAZBGZ010001339.1:5337-18348 GCA_037414795.1 Stenodera caucasica | reverse complement strand
ATTTGATATTTGACAGCTTTTTCGAAATTATAACCTGAAAAGTTTTAGAAAAAACATGAAAAATTTTCTAAAATGCTTCCACAAATTTTCTTCAGTGCTGGGATGGTTCTGATTCCTGTTGTTTCAATTTATTATCTAAAATACCGATACAGATCGAAATTGCGACAATTGAAACGTGAAATAATATCAAACAATTACTATCATTGCATGTTTATTGATATGGATAATTTCGATTGTCGTCAACATATAATCGATAAAACAATGTGTAATGATCATTGTTCGACGAATCATTTAGCTACAATTCTAGCATTTATTGCATCTGCACGTAAAACACTATCTATTTGTATGTATTTTACAACATTAGAAGAAATTATGAATGAGATAATTAAAGCCAAAGACCGTGGTGTTCAAGTACGAATTATCACAGATCCTGTTATGTTTAAAATGAAACGTTGTTTTTATAATCTCAAATACGCCTATGGTAATAATAATAATGATGAGAATTTGATGGTTTAATTGTAATGTTTTTTTGTAGGTTTTCAAGTTAAAGTGCCTAATTATCCAAATACTTTGATGCATCATAAGTTTGTTTTAATCGACGAATATGATGATGATTTAGCGAAAATGATGATGGGTTCGCTAAATTTGACCGCTCAAGGACTCTCGCAGAATTTCGATTTTGCCCTTTTCACCAATGATTTAGCTATAATTAAAAATTATAGTAGCGAATTTGAAATATTATGGAAAGACTGTGTACCAGATATTTACGTTGCTGAATTATTAAATGAAACAAAATAAATTTAAAAGATTTTAATTAACTAATATTAATATCCAATATGCATATTCTGAAGTTTTTTCTTTTATCAATAATGAAGTGATTTGAGGTTAATCCGATAGGGCCAAATATTTTGGCACCCAGTTTTTATCCCTCGAAATCTAAATCTTTCAATTCTTCATCTAATGCATCTAAATCTTCTTCTAAGAAGAGATTTTCATTTATTGGAACAGCAGCAGCTGCAGCACCTTCATTTTCAGTTCCGTTCGTTTCCGGTATTTCTAAATTATTTTTCAATCGACTTTCTGAAGCTACAGTACCAGTACCATCAACTTCTTCGGCTGTTATGAAATCTAGATTAATTTCTTTATAATCAACATTGTCATCTTCTTCACTATCTGAATAATTATATGAATCGATAGCTTCATCACCATCTTCCATATCGTATTGAGCTGCCATTTCTGGATTGAAACTGAACATTTCTCTACCAGAAAGGCCAACTTGTCTACCAGCTTTGAAATCGTTACGTTTCTTGTCTTCTTCCCGTTTAGCAGTATCTTTCTTTTCCTATAAACAAAAATTCTATTAATAAACAAGGGAAAATCTAATTTGATTTCGAAAATTACTTGTATTTTTCGTTTTTTCCACGATAAAAATGTTTCCAAGGTTACTTTAGTCTGTGCCGGTCCTAAAGCGGCACGTTCTCTCTCGATGAGATCTTCAAGTGAAATTTCATTCTTTCTATCATCTTTTTTCTTATCTTTCTTCAACGTAAAACCAGGTGGTAGTGCATGACGATATATACAATTTTCACCAGATGGACATTGCCAAAACCAACCATATTTTGATTTTTCTACAGCTTCTAAAAAATGTTTACATATAATATCTGTTGTTGGCATTTTAGCAACTTTTCCATGTTTCTTCTCAATAACTTCTTTCAATTTCTCTTCATCCCAATTTTCCATTGTTTCATTCTCTTCATCGTCTCTCATATCAACATATAATGAACGTTTTTCAGCTTTGCGTTCAATGGTTAAATCATGCGAAAATTTACATTTGTCACCTTTGCTACATTGGCCTTGTTTAAAGAATGAACAAACAACAGATTTCGGATCTGTTCCTTTTTCTACTCTTTGCGTTTGTACAGTTTTAAATAATGCAGCCATTTCTTTTTGTTCTTTTAATTTTTTCTCCTTTTCCAATTTCTTTGTTGGATCATCTTTAAGTGGATGAAGACCGCCAGTTTTAACTTGTTTCTCAACTTGTTGAATGAACTTTTGTTGTTTTGCACCTTTTTTATTTTTTATACCGAATGTTTTGTCCTTAAATTATTGAATTATTGAATTATAATTGAACTTTCATTGTTGCAAAATAAATAACTTACCTCTATAACCTTTTCTTTTTTCTTTTGTTCAGTTTTTTTACTAGCAGCCGGTTGTTTCTTTGGTGGCATCTTATTTTATCAACTAATTGAAGAATTATTCAATAAATTAGATGAAATTATTAATTTTAATTGAAAAATAAAATAAATTTCTAGTTTTTTTCGAAAAAACTGGCCCACATGGAGAAGACAGCTGAGGACGGCTCTGTCAACACTGCCATGAAGTTGGATATCGATACAATTTTTTTCTTCAATTTGAATAACAATAAGCATAAAAACAAAAATATTCAATTTATTAGCCCAATTCAATCAAATCTAATATTAGAATCAATTTTTAGGAAAGCATATCTCGTTATTATGGTTGAAAAAAATCACATAGCCTTTATTTCTCAAATTGGCACCACTGATTTATTCAGATAAAATGGCCGTTGATTCAATATCGGTAGAATCATATGTCAAATAAATAAAAAAAATTAATCAAAACTAACGATAAGCAACTTAAAATTGAATGATATTTATTTTAAATCAATGTGAATTTTTATAAAATATTTAAAATTAATGAATTAAATTCAAAACTAGTTGAAAGACATAATGATTGTTCAAGAACCTGTCCAGGTATTGTAGAGTTAACCTAAAAGTTTTGTTTGTTATATAAAAATAATATTTTATTTTTTAGGCTGCCATTTGGCATTGTTTAAACCATTACGACTATTCTGATGCTGTATTTTTATCAGAACGTTTATACGCCGAAGGTTTGCTATCAAAAAACAAGAAAATTAGGCAATTATTAATTTGTTGTATTTTTAGTGAAATCTGATGACAGTTTGTTTTTATTAGCGACTGCTTATTATAGAAATGGTCAAAAGGACCAAGCTTATCATATATTAAAAGACAAACCTGATAATTCAACACAATGTCGATATTTATTGGGAATTTGTGCGTTTGACTTGAAAAAGTAAAATTTTTTTACACCCAATTATTCTTGTTAGATTTATCTTCAATTATATTGATTTTAGATATGCTGAAGCTGAGACAGCGTTGTTACAAAAAACCAATAATCAAACAACAAGTTTTGATGATTTACCTAATGAATACGGTGAACAAGCATCATTTGCATTGACATTATTAGGTAATATAGCTGCAAAAACTGAACGTAAATCACGTGCTATCGATGCATGGAAACGTGCATTAAAATTGAATCCATTTCAATGGTCAAGCTTTGAAAATTTATGTAAAATTGGTGCGAAACCAAACCCACAAAATATATTTCAAATATCTGATGTTGAAAATTTATCAGCAATGTGCCATGGTACAAATTTATCAAATATAGAAAGTTTAATTATAGCAAATAATACACCAAATGATGATAAACAAGATGTATATATAACAACACCACAGCAAATTTTAACAAATTTAAATTCGAGTAATAATTCGAATTTAAATAATTCCAAGTTATTTACACCGGATAATGTGTCAATTACTCCACAATTATGGATGTCGGGATTAGCGCCACTCTCTTCACGAATCCTACACAAAAAATTCCGAACAGAAAGTGATATAGTAAGTATTATAAAAAAGCCTAATTAATAATAGATGAAGTGTAATATTTAAAACGATTTTATTACAGTCTAGTCCAACATTTGGCCTATTATGTGAATCATCATCGGATTCACTTTCCGGTACTCCTAGTCTTGTTGCATCACCAAAATTAACTGAATCAAATAATCATCAGTCATTAGCCAAACGTATGAAAGCTCAAGTAGATCAATTTATAAATCGTAAAGAACCAATAATGCAAAATTGTAAACCAGTATTTAGTCAGTCAACAAATGTTACAAAAACACCAACATTACCATTAATAACTGGTCAGAATGTTAGACGTAGTTCACGATTATTTAGTAATAATTGTTCAGTTAAAGAAAATAATAAGTCGCCAAATCGTAACAAATTCACAACACCAAAATCACCATCACGAAAAACTAAACAACGTATAACGAAGAATTTGAATAAAAGTTCAACATATGCCGAATTAAATACTAGAAATCGTTTAGAAAAAGAAAAAACTGAAACTGTTACATCGGATGATGTGAAAATTGAAAAAAGTGCAATAAATATTGATAATACAATGGAGAATTGTTTACAGCGTGCTATATCAATGCAAAAACAAAGTGCTGATGGTTTAATGTTTTTGTTGAAGAATTTAGGACAGGCATTTTCAGATTTATCAAGTTTTAATTGTAAATCGACTATTGAAATGCTGAATTCATTACCACCAAATCAATTTCATACATCATGGATTTATAGTTTATTAGGTTTAGCTTATTTCGAATTGACAGATTATGAGACTAGTGTGAAATATTTTAGTAAAGTACACAATATGGAACCGTACCGTTTAGATTTTATGGATATTTATTCAACGGCTTTATGGCATCTACAGAAAGAAGTCATGTTATCAGCTTTAGCTCAGGATTTAATTAATTTAAATCGTAATTCACCTATAACGTGGTGTGTGAATGGAAATTGTTTTTCATTACATAAAGAACACGATACTGCTATCAAATTTTTCCAAAGAGCTGTACAAGTTGATCCGAATTTCCCTTATGCCTATACATTATTAGGTCATGAATATATAACAACAGAAGAATTAGACAAGGCGATGAGTTGTTTTCGAAATGCGATACGTTTAGATTCCCGACATTATAATGCATGGTTTGGTATTGGAACAATTTATTCAAAACAGGAACGTTATCATTTAGCTGAAATGAATTATAATCGTGCATTAAGTATAAATCCTGAAAGTTCAGTGATATTGTGTCATATTGGTGTTGTACAACATGCATTAAAACAAACTGAAAAAGCATTAAATACATTTAATGTATCTATAGCAAAAAATCCTAAAGATGCATTATGTAAATTCCATCGTGGTTTTATTTATTTTGCATTAGGAAGACATAATGAAGCTTTGAAAGAATTGGAAGAATTGAAAGAAATTGTACCAAAAGAATCGAAAGTTTATTATTTGATAGGAAAAATTCATAAAAAATTAGGTAATACAGATTTAGCTTTGATGCATTTCAGTTGGGCAACAGATTTAGATCCAAAAGGAGCTAGTAGTCAAATAAAGGAAGCATTTGACCCATCTATTGGACGAACAGCTACAACAGCTGAATCACCAGCTTCACCAGCACCGGATGATTTTCCAACTGAAAGTACGTCAGGACCACAACAGATGTTGAATTTTAGCAATCTATCCGATGATAGTGAAGATTTTTAAAATTTTCAAAGAAAAAATAAGAATTATAATTTATTTAAATCTCTAACTAAACGTATACATATATTAATTGGAAAATTTATGTCTGATTTTTTTCATTTTCAACTTCTTTATATTTATTTAATTTAAGAAAACAATGTGGTATTATTTTTAAATAACATTAGAATTTTCTTACTCTCTTTAAGAGACAATAATGTGGAATGACTCAGTGACTCGTTTTGTCTTAATCTGGCCAAAATAGTGAGCATCAAAGTTAAAAATATAAAGTGTAAACAGTGTGTTCCTTTTTTTTTAAGTTATTTCAGTTTTTAATATAATAATTTAACACAAAATTGAGTGATAATTTCTCTTTATCGTGAACAGACAATTTGAATTTTATGTCAAATAGACTGGAAATTGTTGATGTAATTTCAAGTATTCGATAAGTTTTTTATAAATACTAAATGTAAATGAAGGAAAATTGGTATGAAACTGGATTGATATGAAATTTAAGTTTTTTCAGTTGTACAATAATTTTTCGTCAATATAATAAAAATTTATGGTAAATAATTAATTTTTTTTATACAAAAAATTCTAATTCAATGATTACCACCGGCTATATTTTTGAACATTTCTCCACCAAGTAAACTGTCTAAAGCCTTCTGGACTGACGGATCTTTCAACAAAGGGGGCGCTACATCTGAACTTTGCGCATTTGTATCATTCAATGAATTAGCTTCATTTGAAGTTTTATTCAAAATATTCATAATACGATTCTGTAATTCGGTTTGTTTATTATTTGACTCTTGTGAATCCTGATCAACACCCTCTGCAATTTCGTGTTGATGTTGTAATTCTCGTCGTTCTTGTAAATATTTTAAGAGTTTATCGTATTGAGATGAAGATATTTGGCGATTTTCGGCTAATAAATTCAATAAAATCTGTATTGATGTTGGATGACGATCGGAAATATTCATAACACCACCAGATCCTAGAGTTTCATTTGTTGTTTTGTCACCACGCATATAACCATCGAAATTTCGTGTCATTAAAACTAAGGCGTCTTCAATTGGCATATTTCGATGTTCTAAAATAATTTAAAATTATTGTTTTTTGTGTGTGTGAAATTTCGAATAATTACCTTGAGGAACTCCATGTAGTATATTCAATGTTAAACTTCTATGTTCCTCATTTTGAGGCATTACTAATATTGCATATAAGCATCCCCTACTTGAAATATTTGCTAAGACTCTCCCAATCGGTACATCTTCATTTGGGAATAATAAATCGACAATTAATCCTAAACCTTTCAATCTTTGTTCAATATATTCAGCATATTTCCTATAAGAATTCAATTGTTTAAATTTCAATATCAAAAAATTAGGAATATATAACTCACGTTAATACTTTTGATACAACGATTATCTCACAATCGTTTCTTTCAGGCTGATCAATCATAGGTCCATTATAAGGAACCGGAGGCGGTGGAGCTACTGGACCACTACCATAATACGGCTCATCTCTATAAACATCCGATGGTGGTTGCTGCTGTTGTTGATTTTGAAATCGATCTCTACTCCGAATCCGCCTCTTTCTACCTCTTTTCTCTTGCACCCCTTCAAGTTTCTTATTCATCTCATTATTTAAATCATTATTCAATAGTGGTGGTGGCGGTTGTTCTTGTTCAACAGGAACTGATGATTCTTGTCGTAATTCAGGCGGCTTAATCTGTTGTTGAAGTAGAGGTTGGGGCTCGTTTAACGGTTTTTTATTTTGTGCTTGATTATTCTCATTTCCTTTACCATGATTTTTACCTAATGCTTGTTTGACTGTAATTTTACGACCATGCATAATAGTATAGTTTTCTTTTTGTATAGCTGATTGAGCTTGATTATCATTTTCATATTGGATGAAAGCGAAACCTTGTTGGAGAATCAAACCAAGAATTTTACCATGTATTTTAAATTTTTCTTCCAAATCAGCTGCTACCACAGTTTTCGGTATAAAACCGATATAAACTCGCGACGAAGCAGTTGTAGGATTTGTCATAAATTGTTTATCCGTTCGATACATTTTTTTATGTTATAATTATTGAATTTTTTGTTTATTTTAAGATTTAAATAATATTTCTATAACCTAAGTTTCGGAATTGTTTTATAAACAGTTATTTGACATTTCTGTCAAAAATACAAAATCAGGTGCACCAACAAATATTGAAGTCGATTTGGTCGGTGAATTGGGCTACTATCTCATAGAGGTCGCAAAAATAGGCGCATACAAATAATTCAAAAATTTGCGTTTTTGTTTTTATCTATAGAAATATTTCATTATAATTTGAAGAATTTCTTGAATTTCTGGCACTTTGAGAATTTATATTATTATGATTGTAGTCTTTTTTATTTGTCGGGAATATTTGGAATTGTTGTTGATTCTTATCTGAGTATGTAATCATCAAAAATAATGTTTTAAAGTGCAATAAAATTTGCAATCTAGCTGGATTTTATATTTAATCGTAAGAATGAAGTGATATTCAATGGTTTTAAATCACAAATAATAATATATAAGACATAAAATCACAATATAGTCATCGTAAAGACGACTAATTGTAAGATAGGAAAATATCCGTGTCTATATGTCACGTTTGAGACTTGTATTGTTTCTTTGCGACTGTTAGGCGCCAGTTTTACCTGACTGTATCGGTCACTTGGCATAGCAATTAGTTTTTAATAAATCACAATAAAAATATTTTTAGTATTTACGTCAGTCCATTATAATAAGAAAGATTCCAAATTTGTAATTGAACAAATCCACACCTATACAAGGTAGTTTTCATTAATTTTAATTCCAATTAAATGTTGTTTATGGTTTCAAGTTTGATTTTATTTGCCATTTGAGAGTGGGTTTTATGAAAAATATTTATACAGTTGTTGCGACCTCATCAAAAACATGGAACACACCTGAATCGTGAATGGGATGTCAAAATGAAGTTGCTCAGATTTTATCTCATTTCACTTTAAAGACTAGAATTAATTACAAAACACTGTATATGTTCATGTAGTTGTTTTTTTTCTTCAATTTTTTTTTCCTCTACTAAAATTATAATAATAAATAAACACTCCTGTTTAATATGCACGTTAGTTTTTCAATTTATTGTTAGTTTAGTGAGTTTGATTCGCGATTTTTATGAGAAAATGCAAGAGAGTAGCGATGGAAATCGTTTTTGTAGAGAAGATCTCAGTTCTTTTTTTTTATTTCTAAAAGAAACTTTAAACACGTGCAATCATCCAACAACAAGTCGCCGACATCATATAGACTGCGAGAAAGGTGCACACCTGCACTTTTACAATGGACACCTGAGATTTCAACATTCCGCGACCATGGACCAGGCCCCAAACTTAAATCTTATAAAATATCATAAAAGCTTCAACTGTCTAAAAAGAGCTTAAGAATGATAAATGATGGACGATTCCAGGAAACAGCTAGCCATATGACAGGAAGCCAGAAATGTTCCAAATTTTTTTCGAAATAAAAAACAACCGAATTGTAGGTAAATACCTAAATTGATTGTAATTAGTAAAGTTAATCGAAATGATGGAACACACACATATCTGTATTGAGTGAGTGAAGAAGACATCCGGATGTGCGTCCATCTGTAACATTAGCGTGTCTAGATTTCATAACTAAAGGGGTAGAAATATGACGTGTTGAATGTTAACTGAGTAAATAGTCGCGTCTTAATTCCTATTTACACGTGATTTGTGATGGCCGTTAAAGTACGGATTATATAGACTCTCTAAATAGATCCAACACAATTATAAAACTCCATCAATATAAATACATAGATAGTTTTCTAAATAAGGTGAAATCACAGATTAATTAGCACTACCCTCTATTCCGACTTGTTTCATTCACACTCGATCAATTATAATTTTCTGTTATTCCATAGATTGCTCTATACGTTGTCTTGACCGTAAACATTTCCAATTTAAGATATTGATGACTCGCCCATTCACGGTGTTATAAATGAGGCGGTCATCGAGCAAGATTGGTTCCAATAGTTTTTTTTCGGATGCGAGCTTTTTCCCATTAGAAGATTTTTATTCTTCCAAGTTTCGTTTTTCTTTTTCCATGTTGTATATGTGATGATAGGCGATGGTGTAGAGTTTATGGCGCCATTCTGGCGGCTTCTTGCATACTCAGGTGCACCGGCCACTGGACCTGGACATTATTCCCATGATTCTGATACCACCCACGGATATACTATATATATATTGGAAGAAACCGGGCGAATTTTTCCGAAATTAATTTCCCTTTAATTTCATTCAAAATATTCATGTAATTCGATAATATAACAAGGTGTTAATTTGTTGTGAATTCGAGAAGGACCACCTGTGATCGACAAGGTTGTTTTCAATGTTTCTTTGGAAATGTAAAAAACCTTACCTTGTCTCCGACAACAGGAGCAACGATATTTTTATAGCCTTGATTGCGATTAAACCAGAACAAATAAGGATGCAAAATTTTGCTAAAAATACAAGCTGTTTTTAGCAATAACAACCTTCGTTTCGTACAATAAAATTGATAAAGTCTATTACTATTATATCTCGAGATCTTAATATTTATAATTTCAATAAATATTCAAATGAGTCTTGTTAGCTTGATTGTGTTGAAATAATAAAATCGAATAATAAATCAAAAATCTCAAACATATTACCTACAGAAATAAGTAATTTAAATTGCATTATTAATAAATCTAGTTGTGGATAAATCAGTAGAAGATGGAATAATCTCTAATTGCAAATCGCTTGTTTTGAATAGTTCGATTACATCGCTACCCTGATCTTGATCTTGATCATTTTAGAACGATCCGCCCTTCTGCTGTAATTTTATTTCAAATTATCCCATCGACCACGAATCTTGCAAGCGTTAAATGTGAAATAAGTCGAATAGAGAACTGTATTATTAATATGAGAGTTAACCATAAAAGGTTAAAATATAGCAATATATACACCTGTGTAGAGGTGGACTGAGATGAAAAACCCTTATTTTATGTTATATAGAAAAAGGTGGAACGTGTGGCGACAGACGGTCGGAGAATGCAACAAATCCAACAACATTCTATCTACCTGTATAATAAAATAATACTTATTGTTAGACGATACTATTAACTAGCCGAAAATTCATAGACGATGGTCACATTCTAATTGTGGATTTTTATAATAATAGATTTGTGGTGATTTGTACAAGTTGTTTGCCGACAACAATTCATTTTTCACCATTTCACCAAATCACAGATCACGCCGATCAACCGTAACATAATGGGGGCGAAATACCCGAAAAGTTCAAAAAACACCCAAACTTCATTAATCGCTCTAATCTAATAATTATATTGAAATATTTGAAGTAGGTACCTATTTAGGGTATTGTTAATCAATTTGCACTTGTTTAAGTGCAAACTAATTGACATATCTAAAGATAAAAAAAATTATATTATTGTGTTTTTTGTTTTTTTCGATTGAAATTTACCTTTCCTTTGCAATTTATTCGCATACCATTAGATAACTGTAAATATGAAATAACAAGTTGTCTTTTTTACATATATGACTTAAATACTATGGGCTTGATTACTGATTATCATTTATAACTGTAGACAATAGCATATGTTTGTGGAAAATCACGATATCAAGATGAATAAAGCCCGAACAGGTGCATCTAGTCAACTTTGATTATTTTGTTTTTTCCCCAATAAATCGAACAATACTCAATAATTTTCCCATAATTAACATAAAATATCTTGTAATTTGTCATAATAATTGAGTAAAGGATAATTTATGTCGTCATTATACCATAAATGACAAACATATGCAAATTATGGATTATATAAAAAATTTATTATAAAAGTTAACAATTATTAAACGATAATAAATAGATGGTATTGGCCAACAACAATATTGGTCGGTGTTTATAGTTTTGTGAAAGGGGATTTGAAAGGGCGTGGAACCTAAAATGCAGGGTGGATTAGGGCGTTGTCTACTTGATACCCTCTATAATAATAATAAATATACCAACAACCTTCAAGGAGGCTATTTATGGGTGTTAATAACGATAATAACATGATCGAAACTTTTCGATTAGCATTTGATTAACGCGAATAGCCGTTTGATATTAGCCAAGTCTAACACCTGTGTGTGAAAAAAAATTGTTTATCTATTCGTTATATAAGTTAATTATTTGTTAATTAATATTAACCTTGGCGATGGCGCCGTCAAGATTTCAATCATTCATGCGGATTTTCTTCATTTTTTTTTCAATATTCTGGACTATTAAATGTCGTTTTTATCGAATACTTATGTGAATATTAAACCAGCTACTGTCCGGTTTTAATGATACCGATTTGGACCTGAAGCCGGTGGCTGAATTTTAAATTTTCATTTTGTTGTTCTTATAATTTGGTGGCTAGTTTTGCCATAGCTTCAGGCATATAGGTAATTTTGTTTCTTTATTCATGGCTAATAAATTCGAACATGGTTGTATATAGTTAGCCCACATTTTGTGTATGACGATGTTTAATATCGACACCTGCGAACAAATTTAATGGCTGTGATTTGAGTGATGCAGGTGTTTACATCAGGTGTCCAACAAATTTTCGTGTAAGTTACACAGGAACCCTACCAACCAAATATCATCATCATCAACAACAACAACAATATCATGATCTTCATCATTATTATCAGATGTGATGATCTCGACCAGGACCGGCTTTAGGGTCAGCGAACATCCTGGGTTATACCACTTGGTGAGCCACTACGAATGTTGGTTTTCCCAAGAAAATCTACTTTTTTTCTCTTTTATTTTAACAATAAATTTCAATATTTTCATATTGTGTTCTATTCATATTTATTTGGAGGATTGTCGAAATATTTTATGAAAAATGTAAAAATTTAGCTGAAAAATTGCCAAAACGACAAAGATTCTGTTTAATATTAATCTTCTTAAATAACGAATTTCTGAGAAATATAGCAATTTTTCAATCATAGTTTTTCACATGTTCTCGATCATTGTTCAGTAAAACTGTAATATTTCAAATCTTTCCTGAAAATTTTCAAAAATTGAAATGACTCATCTTTAGGTAAATATTTTAATTTCCCACTATTCTATCTTTTTAAGCACCGACTTCCAGAGCTATAAACACTGATCTGATCGAACAATTGAATTGGGGCTTTATCATGGAAAAGGCCGGCCCTGACATCAACATAACATATTTGCACGATAGTTGGAACATGACAGGAATATTTCAAACAAGCTAGAATGCAAATTAGAAGAAAAAAATTGAAGAAAATTACTAATTATCAGGTGACAATTGCGTGGTTGGTTTGTTGTTAATTATAATTAGCAAGATGACAGATCATAGTTGCAATTTCAAATGGCTAAAAAGTGATAGTAGATCATGAGTAGGAGTGTTCGAATCGTATATATTTATCTCGCGATCTTTTAGAAATCGTAACAAATCTAATTGGAAAGGTGTGCAGGTGGATCGATTTAAAGTTGTTGATGGTGGTGGTGGTGGTGGTGGTTGTGGTAGCCACCACCGACGCCACCGACGCC
>JAZBGZ010001337.1:0-11582 GCA_037414795.1 Stenodera caucasica | reverse complement strand
ATCTAGTTATGTTGTATTGTTGAATTTTGGTGCCCTTTTAAATAGCCTGTTAAATCCCTCTCTGTCCAACAATTCGGATGACACTAGGAAAGGAATGTAAAGACTAACGCATTCCGCACGCTTTCATATTGTTTTATATCGGTAATTTATTGTATTGCTTTGTTGTAGATGTCATGAGATTAAATTTCGACGAAAAGGGTGCTTTAAAACGAACAGTGGGCCGTAAAATGGTGTAATTCAGTGTATATTTGTTGTTAAATCTTGCAGTAATTGATTTGATGAGAGCGGTTATGCTAGCTAATTCCCTATTAAAATAATAGCGGGCTTATACGATGCCGCCGGGACAACAACTGTGGTGAATATTAAATTCCAATGAATGGAACACGTGTTAAAGCAATTAAACTAATAGAATAGGTATATGTGGTCAAATTGGACATGTACAATAACACAATATACCCATATAACCGAATCGAAATAATTTATTTCGATTAAAAAATATCACCCTGTATTTCGTAATAAATTCTCCAGATTTTTAACGGATTGTATAGTTGTAAGATTGTCAACGATCGGCCTTAGGGCTTAATGCTTGAATGCTGTGCAAAGGTGCCCGTTTTACTGAACGAATTTACTTCACATCGTCACGGAGCGATGTGGAAATTGCTATGATAACCGGATTTAGCTTTTCATTTTTCTGCCACGTTGGTTTGATGATCGGAGGCAGTTGCATCTCGGTTTATATATTTCTCATTTCCCCTTTTTTTTCCCTCCTTGTCTGTTGTTGTTGTTGTTGTTATAAAAATACTATCTTTCCCCATATAGATCTATATTTTTAAACTCATATCCTGCCTATCAGTTCAATTGTTTTCTATGGATAAAACATTTTCCAACATCTATACATATATTTTTATTTCGTCCGATCTATATCCCCTTGTCACAAAACTAACACCGTCTATATTTTATTATATTTCGAATATATTCAAAGCTGGGGAAAATTTGAATGTCAACAAGGATCATTCGGTCAGAATAGAAACCTTCTTTAGTTCTGTCAATCAAACATCGACAATATAAAAACTAGTTAAATGTTAATTTCGATATTTTTGTTTATAATTGAATTATTATAGAAAGCGAGCCGTTATTCTTTGAGCTCCAATCGAGTCGTATCTCTCAATTAGGTTGATTTGATTGTTGGCCACATTGCTAATTCAATCACTAACCCCTGACCAGTCTACAAATCGATAAAATAATACAATTAACAATGGCTCAAGAATCAAACAGTTCACTAACGATATTCTCAGAAATTTTCACCAAAAGAACGAAAAAAAAATTGATTCCCCTTTATATTGTAATTTATTCATAAAAGCTCGAATAAATTGGCGTATTTGATCCACTAACAGCAAGGTAAAGCTTGTTCGTGGTCTGTGTTCTTTTCAACCCCTCATTCACCCTGTTTAAAATGCCGACAAATATTTGAGTTTTTCACAGATCAAGCACAGTCATATGCTAAGCGAGGGATTACGAAAAGAACCAAGAAAATTCAATTATCGTGTTAAATTCAAAGAAATAAAGTATACGTAGATTTGGTCAGAAAGAAAAAAATAATTAAGTAGCTAGTTTCTTAATGAAAAGCTCCATTACATTTGCTCGGAAAATGATGATAGTGTCTTGGGGGACTTTTGTAACATCTGGCATTACGTATGATTGCTTGACTATAGTGATGGTTCTCTCGATCGGACGAAATAAATGGTCCAAGATTTATGGCAGTTTAAAATTAACGGAAGGGTTAATTTGGGGCGATTAATCCCCCATTTTACTATGATTACAATTTCTAAGAACTGGTAGACTTATTTTCGAAATAAATTACCAATAATTATATTTGAACAATTTTTTTTTTGTTACAATAGCCGAATTGTAATGTTCGACTGCAATCTATCAAATTGTCAACAGGCCTCTAGGATGATTTATCTACAATGTCACCGCGACGCCACTGACGCGACATGCGTCATTACCAAATAACCCATCGGTCGCTCAATTGAAATGTTGTAATTTTTGTCGACTATTTACAGATTAATTTCGGTAAATTCACATCAATGAATCGAAAATAGCCGATATCCTTATTAACGGTCTTTTATACGGCAATTAACCTCAAAAAGGAATCGCAAATCGATTTAACGGTATACGAAAATTAATGAACGAAAGATCAAATAAATTCGTCAAGTCGTAAAAATCAACAAAATTATTCTGTCCTCGATGCAATTTTTGGCCCAATTCGCTATTTCGCGACGCACTTGATTACTATGTTAAACCGGCCCTGACAGCGCCCCTATATATGAGGTGTAAATAAGAATCCAACAACATAAAAGAGATAGTGAACTAATTAAAAACTTCTCCCCTTTCGCCGGATAAATCCTTTTAACAGTTAGTTTTTCGGGTCGTATAATATAAAAACTTAATCGAGGCAATTGGAGATTTTTTTTTGTTATATGGGAAACAAGGAAAAACGGCTTATTAGTTTATCGGTTGTAATTCACTTTTAATTATGTCAAAGTCAATAGATAATTACGTATAATAAAAACAGCTTGATATTTGTCGAGATTGATCAATAAAATTGAAGAATGAGAAATGTTATTATTTTAGAGGTAATAAATTTCGTCGAATATTTTTTAATTTTTGTTATTCTTTGATTAAGAGAGTTTTACGTTGACATATAAAAACTGCCAACGAACTGATGAACAAAATAAGCCAATAAATTTTTGTGATAGTGGAGGAGACAAAAAAAAAAAAAAAAAACGCCATCAGAACGTTATATTGTGGTCGTACAATAAAAGGTTTTTCGGGCGACAACAACCCTCCCCACTTTTCTATTCTATAAACGTTTGTTGTCTAAGTTCCATCAATCACGACAAATTTTAATATCGTCTGGAATGTATTATTAAACAGTAAATTGTACACAATATCGGTGACAGCTTGTCGGCTATTTTTACTCGAATTACCTCAAAATCGCCGATAGATACAACCAAAAATTACCCATAAAAAAGAAAAAACACGAAATTTTCGCTAGATAATTCAAAAGACAAGACAGATAAGAGGGTTAAAGATGGTAATCTATTCAACATCTTTATGAATAGCAAATTGGAAAACAGGAGTGGCAATCTAAAATGTAGATGTAGGAAAGGCGCGCACCTGTGGCGAAAGAATTCTTGTAACTTACACTCACTAATACCATATTTTTCCTCATCCTCCCTATTTTTCGAATAATGTATTCAAGATAAAATATTCTGGTCTCATTTCCCCTCTAAAGTGAACGTTACCCTATTATTACAATCGGATGACCCCTTTGCACGACGATAGATTACCTCCCGGCTAAACTTGGTCCTATTTCCTTTATTCCGCTGCCGGATCCTTATCGACTTTACAATACAGGTGTCTTAACACTTCAACTAGAACTGCTAAATACCGAAAATATTATTTAAACAATTATACTAATAATCCAATGATTATCATCATAATATTTAATATTTATAATGATAGTGATGATGATGATGATGATAATTGTAATTCTGAATACGGGTTAAATTTTATGGCTCAGGTGCAAGTTCGATCGTGAAGGCGTGGTTAAAGTCGGCCACGCCGTAAGGACTGTTCAACACGCCCTCTATCCCCACTTAAAACAACCAACTAAAAACTAGATGAAAACATTTGAAAAATACGATATATTTTCGGGGTGTATTTGAAAAAAATTCCAACAATATTCAAATGACGTCTAGACTATTTTAATCGAAATTTTTATATCGAACTGTCACTGTTAAGAACCCCTATTGTTTAATTATTCATAAGACTACCGAAAATCAATCCCCTTCAAAGATTTAAATAGATACTTATTCAACTTAGTCACCCTTAATGAATTTTTTTTTTAAAAAAAAACAGTTTAAACTGTATTGTTCTAGTTTTTTATTGGATAGTCGAATTAATAATTGTTCGATTTTTGTAAAATTACCATCCAATGTTCCATAACTGGAATTAATTATAAATTGTATGCTTTTGAGTTTGTGGCAGTGGTTAGGCATATGAAATTCGGGACCATTGATGCGGAATAACCCCCTAGTTATAACATACAGTAATAATCTGTTGTAAATCGCATTCCTGTTCGATGATAAATACAACATCATCTCGTAATATCATCTTCAATAATAAAAGGTCCATTTTACAAATGTTATAATAACAATGATATATTTATCTGATAATAATAATAATATTTTCGGAGTTTTTATTTTTACGTTCTAGTCCGATTTCACCCCTCTGTGTGTCATTTCATTTTACTCATTTCGGTAATGTTTTGTAAATTTATGTCCTCGAATATTAGGTTGGTGTATTTGACAAGCGCGGTTTCGTGGTACATTCGGTGGTTTTAGTCTTCCTAAAGCAATAACCTCACGTCTTAACTTTCCCAAAATAAATGTCAATGATTTAAACGGGATTATTATTGTGGACTATTTCTGGGGTTGACTTCAACATTTCATTCTTATTACATTGTACGTCCACAAATACAGAACTTATGAACCAATTTGTTATTATTTATTAGACTTATATATAATACAATACCTATTTATATACTTATATATATATATATATAAATACGATCAATTTGAGCGAAATTAATCGGGCCGTTATCAGTGAGCGAGCCACCTCGAAAATAATTTCCTTTGAAATCTTTTACACTTTTTAAACGGCTGACGCCCCTCTTTTTTAATTTAATCAGCCGTTGAATGAGCTAAGTTTTCATTTATTTTTATACTTGACGCGACTTTGTCCCTTGTTCAGTTTAAAGATGAGCCTCTGGCACATTCGCCCCCCCACTTAATTTTTCACTTATTCCGCAATCATTCCCATTTGTTTCAAGCAATCTGATTGCTATTTGATGAATTTATTTATTTTAAATTTTTTTGGATACAATCCCAAATTTGGTGTTGATACAATTATTCTGACCCAATCACCCAATCACAGTACGATATTTATCGTTAAATTGTTTTAAAATCGAGATGTTGTTTAAGTAGCCGTGACTTGCACCGCAAATACCGCTATTTATTTTGAAATGTAACTTAAGCTATTGTCAACATTGAGACAATAAATACTTAAATAATTGTTGTGACAATGTATAAAGTGGTTGTAATGTACGGAATGTGATCTAGCTGGATGTTTAGATTACAGCAAAAAAAAACAAACTCAAATCGATCTGTTCCCTAAACTGACAACTCATCCGGTCACCAAGTTCCATCTCTAATCAAATAACGAAATGCATTAAAGTCGACTGATTCGAATTCACCCCCAACTAGGACAACATTCAGCACGCCGCACTTCAAATCGGCAACAAAATTGACAGATTTATAGTCGCGCATCTTTAATTCTAGACGAATAACAAAATAATAATAAGAATAATGATAGAAAAGATGGGTTGCTGGGTTAGAACAGGTAGTTATGGTAAATAATCGTTGACAAATGATTCGAGTTAATTTGCATGTCTCGAATAATAATAATCTAACAAAGGTGATGTATTTTAAAGACGATAGTAATAAGGGCTCAATACCCCTATTATGTCATAATGGTGTTGGAAACTACCCTCTTGTCGGGCCCTATTATCCCGGCTACATAAGATATGCAAAGAACAGTGTTTGTTTATATCGCATCTTCTAAGCAGCATATGTAGCCATATGTCAGAGCCCTAGTTTTATCAGACCACTTTGTAGCAAATTGCCACGATCTACAGCAATCTAGTAGAAAGAGATCGTCTAAATGTTATCATACAATAATAGAGAATGAGATGGGGCGAATATCGTCAACCGCGAACTAACCTGAAAATTGCCTATACCAATATACATTGTCGAAAATTCAGAATTCAGTTCAAGGGTTATTTTCCAACACCCAATTTATTTAATATAAACGAAATGAAAAATTGTGTTCAATTTGTTTATAGAATATTGTTGATTTTCGTATTTGAATAGAGGCATCAAGTGAAAATTTGAAAAAAAACTATTGTTGTTGATTGAATTGCGCCGTCAAAAATTAGTTCCATCAAAACGAGAAAAGTGACAAACGCTAACAAGTTATTACATGAAGTTGATATAGGAATAGGGGGACGCATTTAACAGGGGATATCGTATATGGTGCAGTTTCTGACAGTTGACTCGGACCCTATTTGCACTCATTCATGGCAATGTCAGTGTTGCACTTCCATAAATACAATATTCGTGTATATAATTCTAATATTAGCTAGTGATTCACCCTTTTTTTTTGGTTGCCACTAGAGTATGAGAGGTCAATGGAAAATTGGTCCAGGAACATGGCGGGGATTGTGCACTGTTTTCGCTCAATTTCATGGAAAACTTGGCAAAACGGGCGTCTTTATGGACGTTCCGACGCCGGCATCTGTTTCGACATTCGGCCGTCTTCACAAGCTCCGCCTAGCACCGCCTTTATAGCTAGGCTAACAAGTATATCTAGACGACAATATCGAACATATTACATACACATTCTAGTTTTCAGTCGGATACTTTCAATCCAGATAACATTTTAAAATATCGCTTCGCATTCTTTCAAACCCCTCGTTTTGTACTTTCAAATTTAAACTAAACAGCCTTCAACGAAATTCTAAATAGGGGATTTTTCACAAAGTCCGATAAATCGCTATCCCCTCGATTTTACAATCTATAAACGATATATTGGAATCAACCGAAATTTCGTCTTATTATTATTGGTCATATTTTAATTGCGCTTACATTTTTGATCGATTATGTGAGAATAAGTTGTGAATGGGAATTATATAGATTGTTGTAAGCCGACCGGAAGTGGCTATAATACTAATAGTCATGTTGGGGTTAATTGGGGTATAATGATAGAGTTGTAATTAGCATATTTCTGTCGGTTGAATTTATTAGATTTATTAGATAGATACAGTGAATAGATAGATGTCTTATTGTATGGTGTTTTATGGGGGAATTTCGGTGATATCGTCATTTGACAGATGTACCGCGATCCGCCTTTGAACGACACCTTTTGATCGGTGATCCGAGTGGATCTGCTCTCAAGCCAATGGTGTTAAAAGTCGAGAGGGCATCCGCCGTAAAAAGTCTGATACTAACATAATTAAAGTACAAGCAGTGTAATTTTACTTAATTAAATTCCCTTCTTTGGGTTGACGACAGAACGAACGGCACACGGCAGTAGGGAGACGATATGAACTTTTTTCCACCCAATGAACATTAAAACTCGGCATTTAATTTCATCAGAGATCTAAGAGGAGATTTTTGACCATAAAAAGAAGAGACGGTGAGAGGTCGTTTCGCCGCCTCGTCAGATTGCCATTCCGGAGGGTAACATCGTTGAACAGATGGACATTTACAATGACATTTACTCTGTTATCTCTGTTTTGTCGTGAAAATAAAAACATAAAAGCTTGTCGTTGAATAAATAAGGGGTGATCAACGACAATGAGCGGCAATAATAGTATAATTACCGTGGTCGAAGAGGAAGCTGGTCTTGGCGAGAGCGGCATGAGGCAGACCTGGTACTGAGAATGTGTAAGCGCCGCTTGTAGCGCTGAATCCACCCCCAAATAAAGGTCCTACTGTAACAAAGGAACACATCAAAATACCGCCACTATAACGCGATTATTGTTAACAAAAACGAATCGATCCAGACAACACTAGATTCTGTCCGTCGACAAATCACACAATTCCTTTCCATAAATCAATTAAGATTGACCGGCCAAACCGCATACCGTGCATAGATCGCAAAACAGCGAAGCTTCCTCTTGTATGTAAAACAGGAAATTCAACGGAACGGAGTCATCCATGATATCTTCAAATTGCTATAGAAAACCACAACAGTCGCGCTATCGTGACCATACAAGATTCCGTGAAATCGTTTGAACTTTTTACATTTCCTATAGCGATGAGCCCGTTCAACAGTGTACAGTAGTGGGAAAATGTCGGCATTTTGAAAACAATCCAAACATAAATAAGTTGTCTGCAGGTTTTCGGTCGGTCTACAGAATGCCGCTTGTTGCTACACGTGAACAACGATCGCTGATGTATATATGGAAATAAATTACATTGATGTTGAACCATTATCACTTTGCAACGATTCGCTAGAGAAATTCCGACCAATCCATACAAAAACAACCATTTCGATTTGCTCAATTATCCAAAACTTCATTTAAACCAAAACCGCCCATCCGGACTAAGTTCCGGTCGAAATCCACCCGCACAACACCATTTACAACTTCAATCACATTAATTATGGCGCGAAAATAAGACACTACGAATCGAATTACAACCAACACGTAAATTGATTTTGAACGACATAAATTTGATAAAATTGATTGTTGGGTCTTTTGAAAAATTTCTAAAAGGGGTGTCTTGACTGGGTATTCTGTTAGAGAGGAAGTACATAAAATCGACGATGGACACCTTCGAATTCCAACAATACTAGAGAATTTCTAAAGGTAATGACATTTGGCTAGTTCTTTATGTTGAGACTTCCGGACCTGGCCATGTGTATGGCCGTATAGTTTGAAAAGCTATTCAATATTTGACGTTTGATTTGTGGTATTAACCGAGATTAAGCAAAATTGGTCATTTTTCGACAATGTCGAAATATTTTTGTATAGAAATTCTCGACAATTTTGTATCGATTGATTTTGTTTTTTTATTTTTTTTAAAAGTTCAGAGTACTGAGTGCTAGAGGGTTATTGTTGTAATAGACGGTTATGTTTCATTGTTGACAAATAGTTAGCTTTGTAGAACATGAAATGAATCCGTCTAAATAGTGGTGTTTATAACGGTTACGCCTGAATTATCGGTCAAATACGAGAGTGGTAATAGGATTAATCTTGGTGGAATGACATTGGGTTGTGTTAGTTCAAATTTAGGGGAAGTTACCCTGTTGAGGACTGGCTTTACCTCCCTTTTCAATAACTCAGTGGCACACTTAAAATGAGCATTGCAAACGGCTATTTAGTGCACTGGACCGTAAAGCAGGTGTCCAGAAGTCACTTATGTGTTGTGCCAGTTTGACAAATAACACCCTAATTGATTCCCTCTGAACCTTATTTGTTGTTGTTCATTATACTTCAAATTGATGGTCGTCACAGTGCGGCCGATACTTATTCCATTACCTTCTCATCATCAATAATAATAATAATAATAATAATAATAATAATAATAATAATAATAATAATATAATTGTTTTGCTTAAATTGATTATAAATAAGAGACGTTTTTGTTGTTGTTTTCGGAGAGAATTGTCTCAATGTAGAATGCAGGCAGAAGTGTTGGTTTTTACCGCCGGCAATTATTTGTGGAATTGCTAGCGTCCCTATGTCGGCAAACTTGTACAATCCCATATTACCTATCCAGCTGTGATTCGAGTTTCTCTGTCCCCTAGTTTTTAGATCACCCTATGCCCCGTGAGAAATCAATTTGCATTTTATTGTTATTATATTTACTACAAACATGGTTTTTATGTTATTTTATATGTGTTCATATTTCAAAATTTGTCGCTAACAAAATTATTCGCTAGTAAAATATTTTTTTAATATTACAAATACATATTGTGTTATATTATATTAGATCGCTGGGGATTTAAGAGATTTTGATTGGGACAAATTTGGGTAATGGAGTGGACGGATTGATTCAACTCTAACTTAAATATTTTTAGTTAAATAAAATTACAATTTGAATATAAATTGTATTCAAACGTTTGTATTGTGTGTAAATTTTGACTATTAATAACAACCAGTGGAGTATCAATATGTCCAATCGGATAAGTACAGATCTACATAATTCATTTATTTAAATATCGGCTAGGTCCTCTTATTACCTTATCATCCAGTCATCAGTCGTGGTTACCTTGGGACCCTTCGCATCTGCCGACTGTCTACTCACTCAAAGCTAGAAGCTCGTCGATTTATTCACGTCTTTCATCCGACTATAGCTTAGACTTTTGCCATACAAAAGCTGATGTGCACAAATTTTTTTCTTTCTTCTCTTATTTATATTTTTTTTTTTATTGTTAGATATCTTCGATTTGCGTTTCTTGTGCATCTCATAAAATCGAACATGTTGCACTTGAAGAATTTACGACGTCAATATCAATCGTTCGCCGACAAAAAAAACCAATCTACTATAGAGAATATTCCCATACACCCGCTCAAACAATTCGATGACTATTGTCGGCATTTTTCGAAATTTTAATTTGAAATAATCGAAATCCACCGATTAATGTCAAAAGTTATACGCAACAATTTAACTTATGAATAGTCGGCCATATAAAACTATCGTAAACTTCTCGTAACTGATGTAATTTAATGCGACGACAAGCTATTTTATTTTCGCATTTTCCAATACAATGAATTATTTTTTACGAATAGAAAATATTGATATTAATTAATATTAACAACTAGTTAAAGACTGTGGATATTTTGTTGATACAAATCACTAGCGAGTCTAGTCGATGAGTGGAACGCACGTTCTCATCAGTGTGCAATTAGTGTGTACGTGTTGCTGGGAATTTGGCGGTGGAATGCGTCCGCGATTGCCCAACCACTAACAAGTATAACACCCTCTGAATACCAAATCACGTTTTACTCCCTGTAAAATGCCTAATTGCATCATTTCATTTGGAATAGTCGCAACGTTTATTTTATTTCAACTGTGCCATATTTCAATAACGCGACATCGATTCTAAATTAACATATTTATATCGTATTAGATTCGATATAAATCGGTTGCGAATTTCAAGTTTATTTAATAGCGAACCGAACTATCTAATCAAGCGTCGATTTTGAGTGAACCCTCGACGCCAACTAGAACAGTTACCGCATCGGGAACGGTCATGCACTCAACATTCAAATTGAAATGTCACTGTCATTTTCACTAGTGATATCCTGCCTTGTTTACACACAGACAAATCACTATGTTTACGTCTGTCTCGAAAAAGAAATAACCATTCGTTCATGTTCGAACTACCACCTTTCAATTACAACTATAACAAAATCAGCCAAATAGAAATAATTGAATTTAATTTATAAAATAACACTAGGAAAACATTATTGTTGATTGTATTGTTCGATGGTAACAAAAAACGTTTAACATAACGGCTTCTTGGAAGTTATCAAAAAAGATAAATGTTGTCCATAAATATGAGAATTTACAATACCGAGAGACAATATTACAAGTACCTCCATCATTTCCATTAAAGAGTTGTACAGTCGTTTTTGTAACAAAGTAAAACTTTTTAATTGTAATCTTTTTTTTTTTCTTCGGGTTGTTGGATCTTTGTGCGTATTACATGAAGATTATCGGGGGAATGCCGATGGGATTTATAAATTACATGCATGAAGGGGTACAAGTATTAGATAGGTTGTCAGGATGAAGGTCGATCATCTAGCCCTACTATAAAATATCATTACAAATTCAATTAAGAAGCGGCACATATCTCGAAAAGTGACAAGTAAAATCCCCTAACATTCTCAAATCCGAGATTGACTCAGAATGTGTTAGCATTTTTCCATAACAAAAAACAAAATT
>JAZBGZ010001336.1:0-18391 GCA_037414795.1 Stenodera caucasica | reverse complement strand
AAATAATTCGAAATTCATTTCCCATAAAAATTATTTATCTAAATTTTTTATATTGATAGTTGGCAGGAATGAAACGGCCATCACCTGAACCCGCCGAACCAACTCTATCGAAGGTACAAAAGAAGCCTAAAGTGCAAAAAAAGAAAAAGAAACGGGATCCAAATGAGCCTCAAAAGTAAGTTTGATTTGATATTTTAACAGTGAAGTTGTTTCGAAAAAATTCAATTAGTTAATGGCAAGCTAAACGAATTAATGACAAAACGATAAAAAAAAAACAGTTGTATGATTTATGTTGGGATTTTATAGTTGTAATTTAATGGTCATTTAAAAATAAATATAATAAATAAACGTGAAAATTTTTGATCAACGAGCCTTATTTGTGATGACTATTGATTTTTGTGGCTGCTATTAAATCGCATTAAAATGTTCAGAATGTTGATTCTCATAACTGAAGATGTTATATGGACCGTAAAGTTAACATTCGCCGTGTGCTCGAGCTGTAACATCAGATTTATTATAACAATTTTACGTACTTTGTTGTAATTTGCTTTTTTTTTTATTACATAGAAATTCACAATAATCAATTCTTTTATTTTGATTGTTTGTTTTGTTTTATTGTAGGCCGGTTTCAGCATATGCTTTATTCTTCCGTGATACTCAAGCCGCTATTAAAGGTCAAAATCCGAATGCCAGTTTTGGTGAAGTATCGAAAATTGTTGCATCAATGTGGGATGCTTTAGATTCGGATCATAAAAATGTTTATAAAAAGAAAACGGAAGCTGCCAAAAAGGAATATTTAAAAGCATTAGCAGCATATAGAGCTAGTTTAGTATCAAAAGGTGCCGGTGATGGTGATGGTATGTATGGTAATTATGGTAATTATAATGCTGGTGGACCACCACAATATGGTGGTTATAATCCACAAACAACAATACCATCACCACCAATGTCAACAACAACAGTTACATCACCAACCCAACAATCACCAATATGTAAAAAACCACCAATGTTGGGCAATATGAATCAAGCAACACAACAACAACAACAACAACAGCAACAACAACACCAGAATATGATACAATCACCAATGGGACCGGTGCCCAATCATATGAATATGCAACATATGCAACAGCCATCGCACAATAACTACATGCAACAAGTAAAATATTCAATTGTTATTGATAACGAAATTCATGTAATTATTATCAATTTAGGTTCCTCAACAACAACAGCAACAACAACAACAACAACAGCAACAACAACATATGCCGGTATCACCCCAACAACATATGCAACAACATGTAAGTCCACCACCAATGGTATCTAGTTCACCACCTATACAAACACCTCAACAACAACAACAACAACAACAACAACAGCCATCACAACCAGCGGTACCAACAAATGTGACACAACAACAAAATTTGGGACCGGGTCAAATGCGACCACCGAATTCCTGTATACGACATGGTTGTCCTAATCCGGCTATAACAAGTCCGGAATGGGAAGATGAATATTGTAGTAATGAATGTGTTGTCAGCCATTGCAGGTGAATTATTCCAATTTTTTTTTTTTTGTATAGATTTAGGGTCTAAGAGTTTTACTTCAATAATAGCAAGATCGGCTTTAAATCCAGACTTTAATTTAGGATGTAGACGCCGGGACAGATCTCTTGGGACCGTCTCAGAAACTCGGTTTTCGAAACAGATTTTTCAACGCCACCGAATTATCGTATGCAAAACAATTATTATTATTTTTTTTATAATCAGAAACATTATTTTTTTTATTATCTCCATAATTTCCATAATAGCATAATTTTACCGGAATTAGCGAATCTAAATATAAAACTAAAACAAAGATATGTAATTAACATGTAAATTAAAGTCTACATTTGAATTTTTATTGACTATGACCCGAGTGCAGTTATTTTTGTACAAAATAAAAATGCACCATTACAATGGGAATTTTGATCAAATAAAAACTAGACGATTTTATTAATTGTTATTTGAACGAATTCCTTTTTTTTATAATAATATCTCGATAATATAAAATTATTGTTGTAATAAAATTTTTTTCTAATTATAGAAAAACGTATTTTAGGGACGTCTATACAAATTGGGTGGCTAGCAATAAGAACCAATCGCAGAACTTCTCAACTGTTAAATAAATCGAATGGATTACAAATTTTCTAACAAGTTAAAGCAATACGATGGAAATAGTGGAACGTAGAGAGAAAAGCTCGTTTGAAAATTGTTTTTTTTTTCCAAATTTTTTCATTTATAATTTATAATAATTAGAGTAATAGTAATTATAATAATAATAATGGTAAATATCCGACTGGTGTGCAAAACATGTTAAAATAAATAATAAATAATAATAATAATATTGATAACAATTGAAAACATAATATTAGGAATTTTGTGAGAAAGAGATGCGTGAAAGAGACCTTGATGGGAGAAAAGAGGACTAGAATGAATGATTTTTCGAGAATATTGTAAATAATAATAATAAAAAACTGATAATCATTTTAGAAAGTGAGATTGTATTGTGATTTTAGTAATAAATGCAATACGATTTCATCTGATAGGTATACAAGATTTTAAAAATATATACAAAAAATGTAATCCTAGCATATACACGTTGTATTATAAGTTCCAAAAAAAAATAATGAAGAAAATTGTTGAATTCATGCTATGTAAATGCATGTTCCCTTGATGAGTAGTTAGATATGTCCAAAGTACATAAGAAAATATTATTGAATAAATATAAGAATTATTTTAGTTTGTAGTTAGGTATTTGTTGTTGGGGACGGTATTTTGAGTCCTTCCAGACTACTTTTAAGTAACCATCAAACTGGAAAAAAAAAACTACTGAAATAAAATCAGATATTTGTTCTCTGTTCCTTGTATTGAGACTCTAAAAATTTGGATAATATCCCAATATTAGCCGAAATCAATCAAATTATTATAAACTATAACTCATATTTCTGTTAATAAATACTGTTATTTGTTTCGAAGAAAACTCGGAGGAAATTTGATAATAATAGACTGAATGATTTTTGTTGTTATTATTATTATTATTGATTATTATTATGATAATTTATTTCTAATAATTGGAAGAAATATGAGAATTGTTTATAATATTGCGAAGGGTCTCTTATTTTTTATATCATTGACCAATCAAAGTTACGCTTTTTTGTCGATGTATATAAATTGCAATTGTTATTTTATTGTTATTGATGTAAAAGCAATTCAGTTGCGTCAACATCCCTAGTATTTAATTGAATAATAATAATAATAATAATATTGATAATATTAATAATAATAATAACTATAATAAGAATGAAACAGCAACATTTAAAAAAAATATTGGTGAAGGATTGTAAATTTGTGAATATTTGAATGATTTTTTGTTCTGTTGGTGGAAGATTCGAACTGTTTGAAGCAGTGATAATAAATGTTGATTGTTAAAAGAATAATAATAATAATAAATAATAATAATAATAATGAATAATCGGATTAAGATCCGATGAATTCCACAGCTTTCTTGCTGTAATTAATTGGTACTGTTTGAGGCAGTTTGATCGAGACTGTAACAACTGTACATTAAACAATCTTAGAAGCAAAAAATTATTACGACATATAACTTGATAGATGAAACATACATTATATATATTATATTATAATAATATACACAACAATCGACCACTTTTCTTTTGATTTTACGATTTCTCTCCCCTTTACTCCTTTTACGCTATAATATTTTTCCAACAATTGAAATATGTCAAATTATAAAAGAATTATCATCAGTTTGATTATATACACAATATGTTATCTCTGATGAGCTTTAAAAATTAATTAAGTACAATTGTGTTTTCACTACTATCACATTGTATATACCATATTTTATCCTAAAACAAGCACACAACCTATACTATGTAATCGATTAATATTTAAATAAATGAATAGATTCTAAATTGTTGTTTTCCTCTAAACAAATCCACAATGAAACGAAACTAAACTAGAAGGTATTTCCAATAAAGCAGCCTCAATTCAAATTGCGCGCCGATAGATCCGCTAAGCGCGCCCTCTAGATCTTTGCAAAGTAAGCACCAAATCGGTGCCACCAACGGTCGCAACGAAAACTCCCTATATTTGCAAAAAATAATTGAAAAATTATTGTGTGCTTCTTTCCACACTAAGATACGAACTGGAATATCTTTCAAAAATATACAATCGTGTAAATTATCAAAATATTTTATTTATTCCCAATTGATTAGTGCTACCCTTAATTAATTTGAGTACTATGCTGGCGGGCTGACTATGCCTTATAAAATAACTACTGTACAAAATAACTACTACGTTATTTTCATAGTCTCATTATCAATTAGTTGCTAGCTAAAATAATAATAATTTGGGAGACTAAATAAAGTTATTTGAGATAATTATGTTTTCAAATGATAATATTTTTTTTCCAATCTATTTTATCAATTATAGTATTTTTGCTTATGCAACCACCAATGTCACATAACACTTTTGCCATCTGTTGTCAAAAAAACAAACTTCTCACTTAGTTACTTTATCTCTTCGATTTTTGACAGATGACATAACCTAAAAATTTGTTAACAATAGTTGTTTATTTATTTATTTATTTTCGATTAAAAATCGACTTGATGGCCCAAGATAGTTCAGTTGTTGAGAAATTACCAACATTAGTAGCTTTACCAATAGAATCTTACGATAATATAATCCAATTATCCGATAATTTACGTGTTGTCTCCGATGTTGTTATCAAACCATTATCAGAAGGTTCTTTCTATATTGTGGACCAAAATGAGGTGAAATACTTATAATTATATAAATAAACATAACTAACAATCGAATTATAGGTGGATATTAGCGAAAATCCTGTACAACTCTTGAACAATAACAACAATAACAATCCACTGATGCTGCTGAGTATTCCAACAGACCATCAAATTAACTCGAAAAATGAAGACACTGATAAGTAAATCAACAAAAATTTCTATAGTATCGATACTAATCTCTCCCACACAGATCATCCACAACTCTTGATGTTATAGTAGAGAAAACAAACGAGAATTTAAAACCAATTTCATCATATCGTTGTACGAAATGCGATGAAGAATTCAATAAGTTCAGTTTATATCGAAAACATATTATATGGCATAGTAATACGAAGAAATTCAAATGTGATAAATGTTCAGTTAGTTATAATATTGAAGAAAATTTGAAAATACATACAGCAATGCATAATGACGGTAAACCGACATGTCCCTCATGTAAAATATCATTTCAACGTCTAGCTAGCTTAAAATCACATTTAATGCTGCATCAAATCGAAGAACTGTATATGTGTGATGAATGCGGATCGGAATTTGAACGTGAAGAAGAACTGAATAAACATTTACAAAGTCATTTGAGTAATACTAAAAATGAAGATGGTTTAATTTGTTCGTATTGTCGTGTAACATTCACAGAACCAAATCTTTATAAGGAACATGTGGCACATCATATTAAAGTAGATTGAATTATTTGTGATATTCGATCGATAATTTGTTTGATTTTAGGTGAAAAAAATGATATTATCAGGCAGACGTACACGTAAGACCCATCATAATCGCGAATATCATCATAGTTGTAATGTTTGTCAGAAATCTTTTTCTAAAGCATCATTATTGGAACGTCATTCTCGTGTTCATAGCGGCGAGAAGCCTTTTATCGTAATTTATTTGATAATTTTTCATACAAATTGATAGTAATTTCGACTATTTTAGTGTCAATTTTGTAATCGTGGCTTCAATCAGAAAGGTGCTCTACAAATTCATTTAACTAAACATACAGGTATAAAACCGTATCGTTGTACATTATGTTCAGCTGAATTTTATCAAAAAGGCAATTTACGTGTACATGTTGAAAAAACCCATACAGCACCATTACCGGGTGTAAAAACTTATAAATGTTCACATTGTTCTTGTATATTTAAAAAAATAGCAAGTCTAAATGTACATATAACTAAAGCACATGCGAATAATCAAAATGGTCCAGATGAGATGATCGATTTGATCAATAAATTGAAACAAATCGATCAAAGTGATGATAATCAACAAACAAATACATCAGAAGATAATAGAAATGAAAATAATGATAATGTTAATTATATTCGTGTAGCTGAATCATTCTCAGATGGTACAACGCGTCGTTATTTAATTAAACAAAAAAGAATCAACGATATTCGGATTTATATTTGTAATTATTGTTCGAAAGAATTCAAAAAACCATCAGATCTAATACGACATACACGTGTCCATACACGAGAACGTCCATTTATGGTAATTGAATCGATTTAAAATCAATTATAAATAATTAATTCGAATTTTTCTAGTGTAAAGATTGCAATATTTCATTCTCATTGAAATCAACGTTATTGTCACATTTGAAAACACATACAGGAAAATGCCATTATATGTGTCCGATTTGTATGAAGAAATTCTCAACGGCGCGTGCTGTCAATATTCATTTAAGGTAATTCCAAAAAAAATATATAAAATAAAATATTGAAAAATGTATCAATTTTAGGAGCCATTCGGATCGATTAACGCAAGCCTTCAAATGTAATCCATGTAATAAATGGTTTAGTTCAGTTCAAAAGATGTTGGCTCATAGAGAGAAGCATCGTAAACAAGATGAGAATTCGATGAATTCATTGGGACAACAAACGAAAATTGATGGCAGTTTAGATAAAGAAATACCAATGATTGATTTCCAACAAATTCCGGATCCACTATTCACAGCACCAACAACAACAACAAATAATAATAATAATAATAATAAACAGTGCGAATGTCAGATATGTAAGATGAAATTTTCAAAATTGCATAATTTGAAACAACATCTCAGTACGCATCTAGGCGATAAAGATTATAAATGCGAACATTGTCCGAAGTATATTTTTCGATAATCAATTTCTGTTGAATTGTCAATTGAAATTTGTGAATTTTTCAGATTATTTTTCACACCAGAGGCTCTTAAAGAACATAAATTATTCCATCATAGTAATCCGAAATTGTACCATTGTAATGATTGCGGTAAAAAATTCTCAACAATTACATTATTAAGACGACACAAATTGAAACATAATCAACAATATTCATGTTCATATTGTGATAGAAGTTTTTGTAATTTCTTGCTATATCGACGACATGTTTCTATACATAAAAATAATGGTGATTATGATCAGGAGAATTTGAAAAATTCTCCAATTATAGACCCCAATACGATGATAATCTCTAATAATTTATCAATTAATAATAACAACAATGTTGAATCTATTGGAAAAGAACAAGAGAATATTGTGAGTTTATCAGTTTTATATGGTAATTGTTCTAATTCTTATTTTTTTTCTTGTAGCAAAATCAAGAAAATTCAACAATAAATCAACAATTATACGAACTGGTTCCGAATCAGATACAATTCGTTCCTAATAATAACGGCAATATTAGTGATAATAATAATAAGGATAATAAAGATCAAATACAGACGATTTTTATCAGTTGTGAAGAACTGCAGTTTACTGATAACGGAAATTTATATACAAAAAATGTTGAGGTAATTATGCTGTCTAATTGTCAATGATCAGATTAGATATGATGTAGAATTTTTATGTTTTCGATTCAAAAATCGAACTTGTAACTTTGAGGAAAACTTTCTGTAAAACTCGACTTTTTTAAGACCAAATTCCAAAGGTTCAATTCAATTTTTTGATCATTCAATAGAATTTAAGCGTTCCTAATGAAAGTTTCTAATGGAACACAGGTTTTTTGTTTAATTTGATATTGTTTCACTTGTTTTTTTGTTCATTTCACTAAATTGAGTTTTGTCAATTTGTATTGAGATTTTTGAGCTGAATTTTGCTTTTTGATCGATTTAGATTTTCAGTTTTACTAACAATTCTATAATTCACTCTTTGATAAAATTTTCGAATTTCTCATTTTATAGCTAAATATTTGTTGATTCAGTAGGGAAATCGGATATTTGGGACAATTGAAAAATTTAAAGAAATTTTTAAATTTTATTACTATAAAAATCCACAATTTCAGCCTAGTATTTAATTTTATAAAGTAATAATTATTGTTTTTATTTTTGATCGACAGACTACAGAACCTACATTATTCAATCAATTAGACTTCCAAGATGGTAATGTTTTCAATATTGATAATTTAAATAATGAATTTGAACAAATATTAAGTACAACATTAAAATCAAATGAGATAATTGATAATAATATCGGTGATAAAACTGAAGAATTCTTGACTAATCCAGTTAATGATAATTTACAACAAACAGAAACAACAACTAATTTAATTGTAGATCCATCATCATTAACAATTTTCAACAACAATTCAGAACAAGATTCGAATAATTTAAACAATAATACTAATAATAATGATGAAGTTGAATTAGAAGTAACAAAAACTAATAACGATAATAATAATAATATTAGTAAGCGTAAATATATTTGTACGTATTGTAAACGTAATTTCACAAACAAATCGACTTATTCTACACATTTAGATAATCATTTGAAACGTAAAAAATCCGAACCAGTATTACGTATATGTAATTTTTGTAATAAACCATTCAAAAAACAATCGGATTTAGTACGTCATATACGTACACATACAGGTGAACGTCCATTTTTATGTGATAAATGCGATAAGAAATTCTCATTAAAATCAACATTATTATCACATCAACGTACACACAATCCGGTAAATTCGAAAAAGATCACTTGTAATATATGTAATTCGTCATTTACATCAAAATCAAGTCTACGAGTACATATGAGTTTGCATACTGGTATAAAACCGTATGAATGTGTATATTGTTCGATGAAATTTCGTACATTATCGCATAAAAAATATCACGAAGCCTCACAACATCATTGCAATACAAATAATAATGAACATAATTTATTGAAAATGAAAAATAATTTATTGGATAATGGTGATTTATCGAATGAGACTCAACAAAATGAAATCACTTTAGAAATTTCAACAAATCAATTTGATGGCGACAAAAATGATAATATTCTTGTTGTACAAGAATCACTGCAATTACCATCATTGATCAATGATAATAATTTGAATTTGAACGAAACAATACAATTAGAACCGGAAATTTTACAACAATGGCACAATAATCTATTATTACAAGATCCGATATTACAATCATCATCATTAATACAATTAGATGATGGGACATTGTTGAATATAAAAACAATAAATAACGATATCGAATTTGTTAATAATCAAAATTTAGTAGAAGATCAATTGATCAATCAAGAACAACAACAATTTGAGACTGTTAATGGTAAACCGAGAAATCTAAAATGTGATATTTGTAATAAAATGTATGCCTCGAAAGACGTATTGAGACGTCATCGTAAAAATCATGGAATTAACAAGAAATTCCCGTGTAGTAAATGCGATAAAGGCTTCGATACGGAAGAAGCTTTAGAGAAACATAATAAATTACATTCAGGCTATCGTCCATTCACCTGTATGTATTGTAATAATAGTTTTTCGAAACAACAAAGTCTTTCAGCACATATGAAAAGGTAATTTCCACGATTTCCTTAATTTTCTCTAATTATAATTGTATTTTTCTAGGATACATAAAATGTCTAATAGTTTATGGAAAGATGATGTATTTTTCACGTTGTCATCTTGAATTGTTCTCAACCATAAGAAAATTCAATTCGTTTACCTCAAATAGTTGTTATTATCATAGATTTTTTTATTATTATTATTATTGCAAATTTGATTAATTGTTTATATGGAGTAAATTCTAAGAAGTTTTATAGTTATTTTGTAATAAAATAGGAATGTGTTGCAAGAATTTTTCACCTTTGTTGAAATCGAATTCAGATCACGTTACGATCCCGTTCCAAGTTCACATCACTATAACACGAAATCAATAACAGCAATAAGGATAGTTATTTGGTGAAGGAGCAAGCTTGATCTAAATACAAACAATTGCACAAATCTACAATTGAAAAAATGAGACAATCAAAACAATTTTTAATGGATTAATTAATGATCAATTGATTATTTGTAAAAAAAAAGGATTGAATATAAAATCACAATTTGACAAAAACAAATCCAGATCCGGAATCCTTGAATATGATTTTGATGATAGAGCGATCAAATAAAAATTGATTTAGATCTAGAAAAAACATCAAAATGATTCATTGATTCGCAGGTCCGGTCATAGCTGCTTATAACTTTGCTCCTGTCTACTCTATTTCAAAAGAGTTCCATCATTCTTCTTCAAAATCATTTCTACTGTAGTGATCCAACTATCCGATCAGATCGTATTGAATGAGGTTATTGAATGAGAAACCCCTAAATTGGTGCGATCGGTCTTACCTCATCTTGTATCTAGATTTTTGCGTCTGTGGAGATCCTAAGATCTTCATATTGATGATTCTCGATAATTTATGGAGTGATAAATTCAAATGTGATGAAGATTAATACATAATCGTCATTGTGAAAATATTTATTAACATATTGTTAAGGTGAGCCAGTATTTAATTAAATGTTTTTTCTGATAAAAATTAGAATTTTTTTGAATTTCTTATGCGAATATCGTCTATGCATAATAATCACTTTTTGTTGCGTTTTTATGATAATTTAATTTTAGAATCAACGAACTATATATAAACGTAGAACAAACTGCAAGATTTAGTCTAAAGTCTCAGTTGAGAGAACCGTGTTTTTGTGAATTGTTTTCAATCTTCTGATAATAATGTTGATGGCTATCTCATTGATAATAACTTTTTCAATAGCATTGACTTACCTTCTTTTGAAGAAGAATTACAGTTTTTGGACATCTAAAGGTGTACTTCAAGATGAACCCTTGCTGTTGTTTGGTAGTTTCTACAACGTTGTCACTCGTAAACAACACACCCTAGAACAATTCCGTGAAATTTACGATAATTATCCAAATCAACCCTATGTTGGTTTGTATGCATTTCTGAAGCCACTATTAATGATACGTAGCCCAAAAATTTTGCGACGCATTCTAGTAAAAGATTTCGATAAATTTTCCGATCGCAGTATTGCTTTGAACTCAAAAACCGATCCAATTATGTTTCATTCGATATTTAATTCGCGTGGCGCTAATTGGCGTAATTTACGTGAAAAACTATCACCGGTCTTCACATCGGGCAAAATCAAAATGATGCTACCGTTGATGATGGAGTGCGGTGGGAATTTACGTGAAGTTGTCGAAAATACACCAAATGGGGTCGTACAAGTTAGAGATACAATGGAAAGATATGCTGTCGATATAATATCGTCATGTGCATTCGGTATTAATGCTTGTTGTTTGAAAAATGATGATTCCGAAATTTTCAAAACTTCGACTAAATTAATCAATCCCGAATCATTTATTCGAAATTTTTCAATGATGTCCTTCTTCTTCATGCCAAAACTGGTTGATTTGCTACGACTGACCTTTGTCGATTTGAAGGCTGCAAATTATTTGTGTGACGTTTTTAAAACAACGTTACATGAGAGAGAAGTCAATAATATCGAACGTCATGATTTAATAAATATGTTGAATAATTTAAGGAAAATTGATGGAAATTTTCAATTCGATGATATTCAAATGGCGGCTCAAGCTTTAACGTTTTTCGCCGCTGGTAAGTTCACCACATCAATGGCGATCAGTTGTACACTCTACGAATTAGCTGTGAATAAAACAATACAGTATCGATTAAGGGATGAAATCATAAAATCGTACAGCACAAATAACGGTTTCACTTACGAAAGTATACACGATATGAAATATCTCCATATGGTTATTAGCGGTAAGTTTCCATCAAACAAAGCGGAAGTGGACCCAAAATTGTGTACGTTTCAAATTTCCAGAGACTCTGCGAAAATATCCTATGACATCTTTCATGATTCGTGAATCCACCAAAGATTATGTCTTTGAAGAAACCGGCTGTAGAATTGATAAAGGCACTGCTATTATTGTGCCAGTATTCGGCTTACATTACAATCCGGAATATTTCCCGGATCCGTACACATTCGATCCGGAACGGTTCAGTGATGAAAACAAACAGAAAATCATCCCTTACACTTATATGCCGTTTGGTGAAGGTCCTCGTAAATGTATCGGTGAGTAGTTTCGTAAATTATCTGAAAAATTGATATCTAATCTGGAAATTTTGCGGAACAGGTCAAAGATTCGGTTTGTTATCGACGAAAATTGCTGTGATCCAGCTCATCAAAGATTTCGAATTCGATGTTACTAAAGAGACGAAAATTCCATTGAAAATGTCACGAAAATCGGCTCTATTGTGTGCTGAAGACGGGATACCTCTGAGAGCTCGGAAAATTTAATTTAGCCAAATTATATTCATAATCAACAGACAAATTATTAATAAAATTAAAAAAAGAATTTATGTTTTCGTTTTATTTTGAGCTTGGGACCAAAGGCTTCTGAGCTTTCTCTGTGGATATTTTCCGAAACGAGTGAACATATCCAAAATTTCGTAACATATCCTAACCGCAATTGTATTCGAAATAGATAATTGTGGAGAATTTTCATCAAAACTACTTCGCCTATAACGCTTCAAAGCAGCGTTAGATGGAACAGACTGTATAAACGTAGAACAAACTGCAGGATTAAAGCGTAGTTCACAGCTATCCGGTTGTACTCTTCCGTCCGTCCGGCGACGGACGAATAGAAATACGTCGGTTCACAGCTTTGCGGCAAAACGTCCGTTCAGGCCAAAAACATAACCTGAAACTCTCTTGATACATCTCATTCTATTTTATTTATGATAGTATATTATATATTTTATTCTCCAATATTCTATAAATGTTATCAACCAGTCAGAAATTACGATTTTATTTTGCTCTTCAACCGTAGATACAAATATAACCTCAAATTGTCCCGCCTTGTGTTTTAAAATCAAATGTCAAACGTACAAACGCAGCAGGAAACGTTAAAGTTCGACTAACTCTTCCGTCTGTGGAAAGATTTTGATTGTACGCTAAAAACATGAGTTTTTATTGGTTACCGGACGATTGGAAAAATACAAATGGAAAACTGTGATCTAGGCGTTAGTCTACAGTTTTAGTTGAGAGAATCGTGTTATAGTTATTGTGAATTATTTTCAATCTTCTGTTAATAATGTTGATGGCTATCTCATTGATTATAACTTTTTCACTGGGATTGATCTACTTTCTTTTGAAGAAAAATTACAGTTTTTGGACATCTAGAGGTGTACTTCAAGATGAACCATTACTGTTGTTTGGTAGTTTCTACAACGTTGTCACTCGTAAACAACACACCCTAGAACAATTCCGTGAAATTTACGATAATTATCCAAATCAACCCTATGTTGGTTTGTATGCATTTCTGAAGCCACTATTATTGATACGTAGCCCAAAAATTTTGCGAAGCATTCTAGTGAAAGATTTCGATAAATTCGTCGATCGCAGTATTGCTTTGAATTCAAAAACTGATCCAATTATGTTTCATTCGATATTCAATTCGCGTGGCGCTAATTGGCGTAATTTACGTGAAAAACTATCGCCGGTCTTCACATCGGGCAAAATCAAAATGATGCTACCGTTGATGATGGAGTGCGGTGGGAATTTACGTGAAGTTGTCGAAAATACACCAAATGGGGTCGTACAAGTTAGAGATACAATGGGAAAATATGCTGTCGATATTATATCGTCATGTGCATTCGGTATTGATGCTTGTTGTTTGAAGAATGATGATTCCGAAATTTTCAAAGCTTCGACTAAATTAATCAATCCCGAATCATTTATTCGAAATTTTTCAATGATGTCCTTCTTCTTCATGCCAAAACTGGTTGATTTGCTACGACTGACCTTTGTCGATTTGAAGGCTGCAAATTATTTGTGTGACATTTTCAAAACAACGTTACACGAAAGAGAAGTCAATAATATCGAACGTCATGATTTGATAAATATGTTGAATAATTTAAGGAAAATTGATGGAAATTTTCAATTCGATGATATTCAAATGGCGGCTCAAGCTATAACGTTTTTCGCCGCTGGTAAGTTCACAACATCAATGGCGATCAGTTGTACACTCTACGAATTAGCTATGAATAAAACAATACAGAATCGATTAAGGGATGAAATCATAAAATCGTACAACACAAATAACGGTTTCACTTACGAAAGTATACACGATATGAAATATCTCCATATGGTTATTAGCGGTAAGTTTCTATCAAACAAAATGAAAATGAACCCAAAATTGTGTACGTTACAAATTTCCAGAGACTCTGCGAAAATATCCTACGACATCTTTCATGATTCGTGAATCCACCAAAGATTATGTCTTTGAAGAAACCGGTTGTAAAATTGATAAAGGCATTGCTATTATTGTGCCAGTATTCGGCTTACATTACGATCCGGAATATTTTCCGGATCCTTACAAATTCGATCCGGAACGGTTCAGTGATGAGAACAAACAGAAAATCATCCCTTACACTTATATGCCGTTTGGTGAAGGTCCTCGGAAATGTATCGGTGAGTAGTTTCGTAAATTATCTGAAAAATTGATATCTAATCTGGAAATTTCGCGGAACAGGTCAAAGATTCGGTTTGTTATCGACGAAAATCGCTGTGATTCAGCTCATCAAAGATTTTGAATTTGATGTTACTGAAGAGACGAAAATTCCATTGAAAATGTCACGGAAATCGGCTCTATTGTGTGCTGACGACGGGATACCTCTGAGAGCTCGGAGAATTTGATTTAGCCAAATTATATTCATAATCAACAGAAACATTATCAATAAAATTAAAAAAAAATTTATGTTTTTGTTTCATTTTGAGCTTGTGACTAAAGGCTTCTGAGCTTTCTCTGTGGATATTTTCCGAAACGAGTGAACCTATCCAAAATTTCGTAACAGATCCCAACCACAATTGTATTGTTTTATTCGAAAAAATAATACACAAAATTTGAATCGAATCGTGGCTGATTATACGGAAAACAACAACAACAAATCCTTGAAATTGTGGCACGTGCATTTGTATTTTCTTCAACAATCCTACAATTAAATGATCATAATTGAAGAAAACACACTATAATGACTATTTTGTCGTTTTCTAGACTATTAAAATGATACGTTTTGTTTACTACAGTTCAAGAATTGCGTAATTTTATTCGATTCCCATTCCAACAAGGGCAGACAGCCGATCAAAAATCAAAAAAACAAGCGATTTTTACTACCGAATATTCATATTAATTTGCATGCAATTAATTTCGGGTCGAGACAGTGAGAATTGAAAAACGCAAAAGATTTAATTTATTATGTAAGCGAATTCAATAAATAACATTAGTTTTTTATTGGATAACGCAATAATTTAGCTGTTGTGATTCAAAAAAAAACTATTGTAAAAATAAAAGCTGCCGAGAATCGAAAGACTAGTATGAAAATTTCTCAATTATTATACAAGCATCATAGTATTATAAAAAATAAATGAAAGTAGAATTCATTCAAAAAACCGATGCGGTTTTTATTTCTGATTCTTGTTCATTCACAAATAAATTAATTAAGACTACATCAATTATAGCCATCTTCTTGACTTATCATATTTAAAAAAAAAAAACAAAAAACTATACTCATTGGAAATCGCGAAATATTTTCCGCTACCGAGCAATCTACGAAGTTTTCTCCATTGCAGGAAAAATATATTTCAATGTCAATGGACCCGAAGTTTCCAGAACCATTAATGCAACTGGCAGAGGAAAATGAACAAATTCAGAGCTCCCCAAAAAAGCATTTTCGGACTCACTTATATTTCAGGAGTGTGACTTTCCAAAACGCAATTGGGCTCAATATTTTGAAAACATTTCTATTTTGACAAGGTCAAAGATAGAGATAGAGGAGATCTCATTCGGAATTTTGAATTCGGCATGAGAATTGGAATTATCACTTATCACAGTTATCGCTATATCGTAATTGATTTATAATCAAACAATTATTAATCAAGAATAATGAGTGTCTAGGAATTTTTCTCTATTTGCAATATACATATGTAAGCCAATTATTTGATTTGCTCCAGTTAAATTTAATTTTCTCTGATTACGCCTCTGAGAAAATTCACTATTAGAAATTGGAACGGTGGTCCACAAGACGGACCAACACTATTTTCCGGAAAATTATTCAGCTATAAGGACACGATGTTGGAGAGAATGCAGCCCCGAATCGAGATCAAGTTCACCATTCAAATTTTTGTCTTTCGTAATTGAAGATGATTAGCAACAATTTATTCTGAACTATGATCCGACTGATTAATAAATAATATTATAAAAAGGACATTCATAATGATTTGTCAAAGAATTTCGAAAATAACGATAAAACGAATTGGGCTAACGAGACACGCAATCTAATGAATATGAAATTCTGTGGATCAAATAAACAATAATCGAAATACGACACAAAATCTTTCTGAAATATCACATCAAAAAGTTCAAGATCAAGTTCTCCACCAATTACCGTTTCTATTGTTTACGGAAAACAATAGAAACTGGGCGACCTATAATTATTACAAAATTGTATATTTCGCTCATATTTGCGATTCTCATTCTAATAGATTGCAATATAATCTATTTTATCAATAAAAACTAGAGTTACTTTTGGGGAGAGTAAACTCTCGCGCGTTTAATTGTTGTCTTCAGTTCAATGAATCAATATTCGTAGCTTTCTAATAGCTGATTTGATTCAAAAAATGAAATTTTTCCAAATGATTTGGTATTTGTAAATAATCATCTTGAACACGCTATGTAACGATGTTGGACTAGAATTCGGGAAATAAAAATTGCTGCCTCATGGAATTACTATCAATTAAAAATAATAATTATAATAGAATGTGATGGTTTATCAGTATAAAATAAAATCGTAATCGAGATTTCAGCCAGTACCTTGTAGGTCTCCTGCGACTTCAACTTTATCTACAAAAATGTTTACAATTTTAGTGTATCTCAGCATTGTGATATTTTTAGTTTATTATCTTCTGAAAAAACAATACAACTATTGGGTATCGAGAGGTGTTCCACAAGACAAGCCGACTTTACTATTTGGGAATTTATACAATGTTGCTGTTGGTAAACAAGGTATTCTTGACCGAATCACTGAAATTTACATGAACAACAAGAATCGTCCATATATCGGTTTTTATACCTTCACAAAACCGACTTTGATGATCAACAGTCCTGAAATAATCAAATCGATATTGGTGAAGAATTTCGATAAATTCGCTGATCGAAATGTTTCGGCGAACGAAAAAGTCGATCCGGTTGGCTCGCATGGACTATTCAGTGCTCGCAGTAAAACATGGCGTAATCTTCGTACGAAAATCTCGCCAATTTTCTCATCCGGTAAGATGAAAATGTTGCTGCCATTGATGATGGAATGCGGCCGCGATTTACACGGCGTCTTGGAGAAGTCCAACCGGACGACCATAGTCGATGTCAAAAACTTAACGAAACGATATTCAGTTGATGTCATCTCATCATGCGCTTTCGGTATCAATTCGAATTGCTTGAGCAAAAATAATTTGGAAATGTTGAAATTTTCCGAACAACTTGTGGATCAGAGCTCGTTCAAGCGAGTTTTGTCGCTATTTTGCTTCTTTTTCATACCGAATTTGGTTGATATTCTCCGATTGAAAATTTTCGATGCTGATGCTTCCGATTATTGGATCAATATATTCACAACAACATTGAGTGAACGGAAGAAATACAATATTAAACGGAACGATTTGATTGATCTGTTGAATAATTTGAAAAAAGAAGAGAAAATCACAGATGAATATAAATTTGATGAAATTAAAATGGCAGCGCAAGCTATTCTATTTTTTAGTGCCGGAAATGAAACAACTGCTGTAACAACTGCATTCACATTATATGAATTGGCTTTGGATAAATCTGTGCAAGATAGATTGAGAAAAGAGATTCGGGAGTCTTATGAGAAAAATAATGGTTTCACTTATGAAAGCATCCAAGATATGAAATATCTAAATATGGTCTTTAGTGGTGAGTGAAATAAATCAAATCACCAAATTCCTATCTGTCACGACTTTCAAACCTTGAGTCGATCGATTATGATCATTTACTCAGTAATTCCGTATTTTTCCAGAGAGCCTCAGAAAATATCTAGTGACGACATTTTTGACTCGAGAAGCTCTATCCGATTATGTTATCGAAGAAACTGGATTGAGAATTGAAAAAGGCACATCCATTATGATACCGCTTTGTGGCATACACTACGATCCTGATTATTTCCCGAATCCAGAAAAATTCGATCC
>JAZBGZ010001335.1:2083-18391 GCA_037414795.1 Stenodera caucasica | reverse complement strand
AAATATAACGACCATTTTACAAAATTCCCACCACCATCTTCAGCCAATATCTTCCATTGTTTAATCGATTTTAACAAATGGTAAATTGGATTGAAACAAAAATGAAAATTATCAGGACCGGACTTGTTCCCGTCTCATCCATATTAATATGTACGTAAATAAGGGTGGAAGATTCCCGCCAATTTTGTTGAGTAATGAATGCCACCAATGCAAAATCCCGGGAGAGAGTTCGTAATTTATGGGTTTTATGTGTATGTCGTACACAGATAGAACGTATAAATCAGTAACTGTTTTGGATTTATCCCAGTTCCAGCGAAAACGACCAATGTGTCTATTCCGACCCAATTACTCGTCAAATCATTTAATAATTCACTCATCTGGATTAATTAACAAAACAACAACTAAAAGACAACAACGTACATGTGATTGTACAATAATGGTGGAAAAATGGAAGATTTTATTTGGGAAAATAAAGACGTAATCATTCACCACAATGACCTTAAATAACCTTGGAAAATGCGTAAATTCAATAAATATAAAATTAAAAAATCGGATGGCATTTGTTTAATAGAGAGAATATTGTAGAATAAATATCCTTAGCTGTATTTGGGGTGTAACTCGAAATGGCGGCAAAATAGTTGAAATCTAAATTAATACGATAAAGCCACTTTGATTGCTGACGTCATCAATAAAAGTCGTATTGAAAAGGCGCCGAAGGGCTTAAGGCCAATGTGAAGTTCATTGAAAATCGATAAAAATCATCGAAAATCCATATGAAATTGATCAATGTATAGCAGAATATGGCCCGGTAAACATTACATTATAGTATAGGGAGTCTATCTACATTGTACAAATGGAGTCCGTATATACACCGCTGTAGCTAGTATATTCCATATGAACAAAGCCAACGTAAAAACAAATATCAATAATTGGAAAACTACGCATCAGACGATAATGGAAATTGTCTAGAAAAATTCTGAAAAAAATTAGTTTTTCTAAAAAAATTTTTTATAAAAATCCACCAATTGTTTATAATAGAAAAAAATGTTTTTAGTTGGCCGTCGCTTATCCCAATGCAAACCTTATGGCAGCCATTTGCTGTCCGTTATATACACAGGCAACAGCAATTTGATCATTTTTAAAGTTTTGTTTTTAATTGAATATATTTATGTATCTAACTATTCGTTAATAAAATATAGAAACAATATATCTATTTAATAAATAAATTTAAATTCAATGACAATTTCTATATTTATGTTAAATATAATAAAAATTTCTTACCTGATACAAGCTTGAAGCTACAGTGTAACACGGCTTCGTATTTGGACCCCACGCCACTTATGCGGTGTATTGGAGAGCATAGGCACTATTACGAAAATCACCATTGGATAAGTTTGAATTTGCCGCAAAAAATCAACCAATCAACATTATTCGTTTCGATTTTGTTACGTTTCTTTTGATATCCAATAATATTCCTTGTTACACAATAAAGATGAATGACTCGGTTTGTGTATACAGATATATACAAATACATACTAATACATATATAAATATTACCGATACATGTCAGTATTTTAAGGGGCGGGAAAATCATTTCACCTCAACCCCCTTATATTTTCGGTAACGTAATTCATTTCCCTTCAGTTTCAAAGTTAAAAACAAAAATAGGGCGATAACGTTAATTGAGATAAATTCAAACGAAATTTCATTGTTATCGAACAATTTGGGCGCAAAATCGAAACTTTACAGTTAAATTAGCGTGTATTTTTATTGTTAACTTCAATTTTCTTTGATCATTGCCAGTTTTTCATCGGTTTTCAACCAAGAAAGTGAAATTTTCCGATAATTGGCAAGACGTAAACAAATATTTGAAAAAATGCTATATTTGATTTCAAAACAAATATTAAATTGTAAATACAATAATCAATTCTATAATAGCTGATAAATTTTCTTCATAATTTATTATCTAGAAATGAAAGCTAATTATTGATAATGGAATTCAATTTTGTATAATTGAGCTCAGAGAAATCGAATACAATGATAGTGTTTTACTGGTTGCATAGTCCAAACAATCAGGTGGGCCTATATCAGACATACGTCTCTCCAAGTTTTTCACATTCTCTGTTTTCATTGGTTAAAATCGGAAAATAAAAGCAATTGAAACTATGGAATCATATTTTATCCTCAAAAATTCTCAGTCGGCTTCAAATTATGTACATTTTTCTGGTAGAATAAACTAATTTTCGCATATAAATCCCTCAACTCCATATTTCTCTCTTCATGTATCGAATGAAATAACTGGAAAATAACAGTGGAAAATCACACAGCTATAGCTGAAATTCAAACTCACATCGCCTATCAAATAATCAGTCCAATGCATAATCGCATCAAATAATGGTATTCGAATATGTTTTTGTACATTTTCACTATCGTTGAAAAATAATAACTTTAACGAAGTTAACGTCGTTGTTACAATTTCCTTGTGATATTCCTACAAATTCAACAATTAATATCGAGAGAGAAACAAATGGAATACAAACTTGGAATCGCGCTTTCTCCGAATATTCGTTCTTTTGTAATAAATGTTTTGTGATTTTATCGATAATTTTCTTATAAAATTGCTCACTGGATTCGTTATTATTCGACAATAATTTCAATATAAAAATCGAATCGTTGATCATATTCCAGTAACCATCACCAAATTTAATCTCATTAATCATCACTTTTCCTTCACAATCGAAAACAATACAATAATTAGATCATGATTAGTTGAAATTTGCATATAATTACGGAAAATATTGATCGATATAGTGTAGACGATATTGAATCGTAGTTTAGTTGGTAATTCTGCGAATAATGAACTGTAAATTTTACGACGATCCGAAATCCGATCAGCCACAATTCGAATTGAGGTGCACTCATTTGAACTCAATTGATAAATCGGATGTTTCTGCAATGGTAAACAAATCAATCACTACTTATTTGTGGTCATTTGTCAAATAACTAAAATAATAACAGACACGTCCCAATATTTAGTTAAATTCAAATGATTTGATCAATTGAAAAATATTACTTGATATCCATTAACATGAACCACCAATGGTATGAAATATTTGGCAATCATTCCAGAATTTGATAAATAGAAATGTTCATTTAATAATTGATTTAGATATTCGCTCAAATCGTTCTGTCGATCTCCCAATATTGAAACGAAAACTATAAATTGTTCTGATTCCAACTTTAGATAATCATCACGAATTAGACGATCAATTTTCATCAAACAAGTGCGTTTGAATTCATCATCATTGCTAATTAACTGTTTAAAAATAAACTTTATCAAGTCATCAAAATTGTGAGTTATCCTGAAAATTATTCATCAATGAATGATCAATAGCGATTGAGAAATACTCACATGTTGCACAAGTCAAAATACATATTGATCGCTGCTAATTTCACTTGTGTTATTGGAGAATTGAGAGCGTGTTGTAAATAATTTAAAGTAACATCAACAAATTGTTGTTTAATTATGGAAATATTCGTGAAAAGTAATAAGCAACTAATCCAAATTTTCGGATTGAATTCAGGAGATCCTGCAACAATTTTATAGAGAATTTGTTCGAATCGAATAATTACAGCAATTACTTAGATATTGCTCATTTCGTCTACAATTATCCAAGAAATTTTGAATTGTCGCTAAATTATTATTGTTAGGAATTTGAAGTCCAAATAATACAAACTGACTGTAATAATAAATAGGCAAATGGTCGGTTTTTTGTTCTAGAGCAATTCCAAGTTTTATATCGAATTCCTGCAATATTTTCAACGTTAGTTTTTGAAAATTGTTTTTTTTTTGGAGAAAATTCACAGTTTTGAAGCGCTGGAAATCTTCAGTTAGATTCGTAACGCTCTCAAGACTTTTCAATAGAGAAAAAGCATGAGCTACAGTATCGCAGTTGAAATTTTGTTGTGATAAGTGATTTTTAATAAAATAAACCATAATCTCATTATTTCTTAGAGTATCTTGCAGGTCCGAAGTTGTGGAATGTTTCTTCAAAATTTTATTATAAATATGGAAATAATAATGCAAGTATTGATTATTATATAACTATAACAAAAATAAATATCATTAATCGATAATTAGAATTAAATTGACTTACATTTGTGTAATTATCATTAACGTAATTCGCAATTAGTGATAAATTATCGAAATCGGTGAATGAGATTATTGCAGAGATCAATTTCAAATTTGATTCACTCGTTGAAGAGATATTTCCAAATAATACAACTATGTGTTCTTTTCTATAAAAAAAACCTCGATAAATTTTAATGGTCTCAAATAATAAGCTGAAGTTCACTTTATCAAGCCCAAAGTGTAGCATTTTTGAAAAAATTCTTTAAAATTGAAACTATCAGTAATTATAGGATCAATAAAAATAGTATTTTCGATTCTTCGATCTTTGAAAATCGGTGGATATATCATCGATGTGTATAAATTCTGAAAATAATCAAATAAATCAGTGTTAATTGAAAATTATTGTCATACTTTAACGAAATCATTTGATGAAGCCATCGGATGTAGAGCCATTTTGAAAATAATTTTCAAAATCTGTGATGAACTTGTATAAAATTTACGTTCATTCAAATCTAGATAAACATCAAACAAACGTAATAGATACGATTTGATCTCATATGGTGTGACTTCTTCACTTAATAACGTCAAAATGTCGCGATATAAATCCGGATAATCGTCATCACTCAATAACATTATCGAGATTATTATTCCGAATAACGGTTTATTCCGTGATTTATTCGTCCATTTTTTATTGATTAAAGATTTCAAGCCACGCAGAATTGTTGCTGTATTTGGACATGTTGCATTTTGATTATTGAAAATATTCTAAAAAAAGCGTCTCAAATTAAAGCACCTTACAAATATTTCACAGAAAAATTACTTTTGCAGGTAATTCAATACAAGTTTTGTGTAAGTCGGGCGACATTAATAGCTCATTTAATGTTTCAATTGCTGCATTTGATATTTCATTATTATTTGATAAGCAATTTAATAGAATACTTCTAATTAAAATTTCATTCGTAACATTAATTTTTTCTAAATTCCTCCCCTTTGATGGATTATAAATTATTGCAATTGATAAATAAAATAGATTTTTATGTGAACTCGTTGAATTCATCATTTGATTTAATGTATCAACCAACATTTTATAATAATTCTCTTTTAAACCATTCATAATCGAAACAGCTTCCTGAAATTATAATTTTTAAATAAAAATCTCCGAAACTATCCAATTATCATCCAACTTTAAAATAAACAAAATCCGGGTGTCTCCAAACGTGAATAAATGCATTCAGAAAAGTTTTATAATGATCTTTTTCGAAAATTGGCTGCAAATCCTTCAATAAATTATTAAAACTTATTTGAATTAAATTGAAGCTATTGGGAGTGAAATGAATTGAATTACATCTACGTAAACCGTTAAAGCAGTGTGTAACAACGATAAATTTATTTCTTGGAATAGTTTCGTTCACAATCAAAGCTTTCAGACAAAGCAAAGCTCCATGAGAAACCGAATGGCTGTTCGAGTCTAAAATCAAAAACAATAAATTATAAATATATCTTGAATTGATGTATCAATTACCTAAGTTGAAATTATCAATAACATCCTTCGTTTTTGTGAAAATAATATAAACAAGTGTTGAACAAGTTAACTGTAAGCTATTAGAATTCAATTTAGATTTGCTTAAAAATTGTCGTAATTTTTTGATCAAATTATGATTTTCATCACCAATTGAAGGTTCTATAATTGCTTGTACTGTACTCATCACATTACTATAAATATTATCATTGAAAAATTCTTCACTTAAATTTGTTGTTAATAAAGTTAAATAAATTTCACATACATATTTTGTACAATTACTAGAAATTGTTTCATTTGATTTTTTTAAACAATGATAAATAAACGTTAATAAATATTGTCTCAGATCAATATCAATATCTTCTAATCTTTGATTCTCATTATCCAATTTTTGTAAGGCAAATTCTAAAAATTGTTCTAATAATACAGGTAAATGATTGTTATATTGTTCAATTATTGTTGTTGGTACATCATTTTCTGTTTGATTATTTTCAATTTCATTCCACAAAATGCTGATATAATCTTGTGAGTGTAAATGCTCACTTTGATCACGAATAAAGCTAATAAAATCCATTATTTCTTTACAAGATTCAAATGATCATTTCACCATAACCTCAAAACTCTTATATCTGATGATAAAAAACAAGAGAAAGTCGTAATAAATATAAAGCTCATCACTTTGACTTGTTGTCTTATTTCATCACGTACAGGTTTGATTATGCTTTCTTTGTTTGCATTGTTGAATATTAATTGTACCGTAAGCACCCAAAACAAAGATAACCACATGAAAAAGATGTCAATTGAACAAAGAAGGTACATAGATGTGTCTAATTTCTGGTTTGATGAGAGGTCGCTATTGTCGTTTTGTTGTGTGACCACGACAAGAAATTCTTAGTAATTAGTTGAATATAAATTCAGTGGAACATACAGTTTGTGCTTATTAACCCGAAATTGCATCAATTTCTGGACAGATATTTTTTAATTGTTCAACTTATATTAATTATCAATTGAGAGAAACCTGTTTGTAATTTAGTTTGAATTTTGTTCACCAGGCGGCCAAAGGCCGGCGAAGCGATCACCAAGTGATTTGATTCGACAAAATATTCATTAAAATATGCATTAAATGTGATCAAAATTGAAGGTAATTTTACATAAATTGTTTAGTTCCATATTTGTTGATTCTATTTTTGTAAAAATTCAGCTTTTAATATTGCAAAATTTGCGAAATCATTTCATCATGCTGTTTTATTCGTATTCCATGTGCCATGTGACAGTTGTGTTTTTTTCATTTTTAAGGTGTAAAATATAATTAAATTGATAAAAATGTCTGGGCCTGATGTAGCAGCTTTGGCTGCTGATTTAGCAAGAGCTGTGGAATTAACAATGAGTACTGGTGCATCACAAACTGATCGATTGAAAGCATACAATGCATGTGAGAGTTTCAAAGAAACATCACCATTATGTGCTGAAGCTGGATTGTATCTGGCTGCTGGTACACAACATTCGTTAATATCAAGACATTTCGGCTTACAATTAATGGAACATACAGTGAAATATCGTTGGACACAAATTTCACAACAAGAAAAGCTTTTCATCAAGGTATTGATGATTTTTTCTTAATAATCATGGATAATTATTGATATTGTTTACAGGAGAATGCAATGAAATTATTGGCAGCTGGTGGTGTTAGTGAAGAACCTCACATGAAGGATGCTTTGAGTCGTGTTATTGTTGAAATGGTGAAACGTGAATGGCCTCAACAATGGCCCAGTTTATTATCCGAATTATCGGAAGCATGTTCATGTGGTGAAATTCAAACTGAATTAGTACTACTTGTATTTTTACGCTTAGTTGAAGATGTTGCTCTATTACAAACATTAGAATCAAATCAACGACGTAAAGATATTTATCATGCATTAACAGCAAATATGGCAGTGATTTTCGATTTCTTTTTACGTTTAATTGAATTACATGTTAATCAATTTCGTATATATAGTGAATCGAACAATACAACGAAAGCATCAGCACATGGACGTGTTGTACAAGTTGTATTATTAACATTAACTGGTTTCGTTGAATGGGTTTCGATGTCACATATAATGGCACAAAATGGACGTTTATTACATATTTTATGTTTGTTATTGAACGATATAGCTTTTCAGTATGCATCAGCTGAATGTTTATCGCAAATTGTTAATCGTAAAGGGAAAGTTGATGAAAGAAAACCATTGTTATTATTATTTAGTGATGAGCCGATACAGTGTTTAGTATCAGCATCTAAAAATCCTGGTGCTATACTTGATGAACAAAATTATTTATTCAAAAAGAAATTGATTCAAGTACTTGGTGGTTTATCAACACAACTTTGTATATTATGGGGTAAAGATAATATAACACGTCCAAATAATTTCTCAGCATTTTTAGAAGCTATATTATCATTTAGTAGCCATCAAAGTTTAACATTAGCCCATATGGCGAATCCATTATGGAATAGTATGTTGAAACATGAACATATATCACGTGATTCAATATTCATATCATATATACCACAATGGGTACAATGTACAGCACCAAAAATTGTTAAATTCAATTATCCATCATCGAAAATACAACCGAATGAATTGAGTGCATCAGCTGCTTATGCAAAAATTGATTTTGATAGTGATGAAGAATTTTCAGCATATTTCTATAGATGTCGTTCAGATTTCTTAGATTCATTTCGTCAAGCAACAGTTGTTGCACCATTAGTTACATTTAATTATGTTGAACAATGGTTAATGAAATGTTTACAAGTTCCTAATTTAATATCTGGTTTAATTCTATCAGATCCATTATATCAAGAATGGGAGGCCTTATCAACATTTTTAGAAAGTATCTTAAGTCGTGTATTACAAGCTCAAGAACGACCATCAATTACATCTGGTCTTAGATTATTACAACTTTGTTTAGCTTATCAACCTGTTGATCCTTTAATTCTTTCAACTTTATTAACTTGTATTTCTGCATTGTTTGTATTTTTGAGTATGTCAACAGGACAAATGGCACCAACTGGTTAGTATTTAAATTCAACAAAAATATAGAATTAATATTAAAATTTTCTATTTTAGCAAATTCTGTGGCAGCTTCCGGTGCTGCATTATTGCCACAAGTCTTAGACAAAATCTTCTCAACTTTAATGTACACACCTGAAGGACAAACAAAAGAGACTCGATCTAGAGCTGTAAAGAATGTACGTCGACATGCTGCTTCATTAATGGTTAAAATTGGCAATAAATATCCATTATTATTATTACCTGTATTTGATCAAATTCGTGCAACTGTTGAGAATTTATCAATACCTGAAAGTCCAGCTGGTTTAAGTACATTAGAAAAAGTCACATTACAAGAGGCTCTATTATTAATTTCAAATCATTTTTGTGATTATGATCGACAAAGTAATTTTGTACGTGAAGTACTATCAGAAACAAGTGAACAATGGCAAAGAATTGTATCATCTGGTGCATTTAAAAGTGCAGCTCAATTTATTAGTTTTGTTGGTTTAAATAAACCACCAATAACAACAACTACAACAACATCAGATATACATGGTCAAAATCGTAGTAGTATTGCATTTTGTGTTAATTTATTATTAGGTGCTATAAAACGTTGTTCATGGCCTGAAGATCCTGAACGTGCAACACGTGGTGGTTTTGTTGTTGCATTAACTGAATCTGGTAATCCAGTTTGTCGTAATCCAGCTGCACCACATGTTGTACCATTATTACCAGATTTATTATCATTAATACGTATATTCAATGAATTATTTACAATAGAAGCTCAAAATTTAATAGATGATAATTATAAAGGTTGTTTAGCTATGTTGGAAAGTGAAAAATCGAATTTATTAGGTTTAGTTGGACATACAACAACTGAATTAAGTGATGTACCAATTATACAAACACCAGTTGAACGAATGCAAAGATTTTTATTTGGTTTACATGAAAGTTGTTATCATATGATTGGATCAGTTGGACCATCACTAGGTAGAGATTTATATACATTACCTGATATAGGAATAGCGATTATCAATAGTGTCCTGACTTGTCTACAGGTTTGTTATAATTTTATAATATAATTAAATTTATTAATATTCCATTTTATAGTATATTCCGGACTATCGACTTCGGTCAATAATTCGTGTGTTTTTGAAGCCGTTCATTTATTCTTGCCCTACACCGTTTTATGAGGTTGTTATACTACCAATTATAGCTCATATTTCACCAATAAGTATGTATTTTTTTATAATTATCAATTAGTTTAGAAGACGTATATATTTTTATTGTAGTGTTGGCGCGATTGCATACAAAATGGGTTCAAGTGCTTGAATTTCGTAATCGTGAAGCCCAAGAAGATAATGCCGATGCACAAGAAGTTCTAGAAGATATATTAACAAGAGCATTAACACGTGAATATCTTGATGTATTAAAAGTGGCATTAGTTGGTGGTGGTTTAACACCTGAATCAAATTCAGAAACAATGGAAACAGAAGATTTAAGTATGGATTCACCAACACCACCACCAACACGTTCAAATATGACAACTGAAGTTATATCCGATTTAGGTTTGATATTATTAAGAAGTGAAAAAACATGTCAATCAATTGTATTGGCTGTATTGGGTGCCTTGTCATGGATTGATAGTAATGCATCATTGAAAGCAACATTATTAACAGGTCCAATTGTACGACAATTAGTATCTGATAATACATTAAATGGTGAAATGGCGGCACATATAATGGCCTCAATATTGAATGCATTAACATTACATGGACAACATGAAGCTAATCAAGGATCATTATTAACATTAGGTGCTCAAATGTACGAAATGTTACGACCTAGTTTTTTGGAAGTTTTAAGTGTTATGCAACAAATACCTGGTGTTAATCTTGTTGATTTACAAAAATTAGATGAACGTATCTCTGGCAGTACAAGTAAAGGTAATAAAGTTGAAAAAGTTAAAAAGGATCTATTTAAAAAAATCACAGGAACGGTTAGTTGAATTAACATTGGAATTTTCAACGATTTTATCGTTTTGTTTTATTGTTTAATAGTTGATTGGACGAAGTGTTGGTCAATTATTCAAAAAAGAAGTCAAAATTCACGATCTACCAAGGATAGCAATACCGAAGAAGTCAGATAATAAAGATGTTATACCGGAATTACATAAGTTGTTTAGTTAATATTACGTTTATGTAAAACAATTGGTAATTTGTTATTTATTTAAATTATTGTACAACATTCCCTTGTTGTTCAATTTGAATCTACAAGAAGCGACTGGACTTTTACAATGATGATGATTATTATTATAATTATTTAAATAATAATAACAAGAATGTGAAAATAATGTTTTTGTAAATATATTTGTTGTGATCATTTTTATTTTTACGATATTAATTTGGCCTTGAATAAACGGTAATTTTGCATCATCTCCAATTTGTTATGTTTCCTACTGCAAATAATAAGGACGGGCATACAGAAAAAAAAAACAAATTGAAAGAAATTGATTTTTATTTAAAAAATTATAGAAAGAAACTTTGGCTATAAAAATTTCATATATAATACGTAACAATGGCACAATTTGTACGATCTTAAATTCATAATAATTATAATAAAGCGTGTAAGAAAATAAATTACTTTAGAAAAAAGTGTAAAATAAATGTATTTACCCTTTTCATTTTTGTAAATAAATTCGGAAACTATCTGGCATTATCTTGAATTTTTAGGAAATGTTTGAAATTACACTCGGAATCACGACATGAACCATTCACTTCATACGGACACATTATACCGTAGGGATCAACGTTTTTATATCTAGAATAGAATTTATATCATTCAATATTTTAATTAATTAGAAAATAACAATGACAAAAAGCCAAATTATACATCACCTTTCATAATTTGTTAAAGGTGAAATATATTCAGGAACATACGATTTTATTATTGGCCGTTTCCTATAAATTTGATCGATATCATTTGGATCGACAATATCTATATGTGGTGATTGTTGTAATTGTTCGTCTTCATTTGTACAAATTTCCATATCTTCACAAACAATATTGTTATCTCTAACTATTGGTGTTGGAATTTCCTGAATTTCTAAATTATTAGTTGTTTGAATCGGCGTTGAAATCGGCTTCTCTTCAACAATACTCTCTTCTCTAGTATCACCAATTTTATTCTGATTATGATCGAGAATTTGGTTGTGATTGTTGATTTTAATATTGTTCTTAATGATGTTATTATTCAAACTGCAATGGGATAATTTGACTTTTTTAAGTGGAGATATTCGCCAATTACACACCTTTTATCAATTGTTGTTTTTTTATCAACCAATTCATTGACATGTAATGCGAACTTTTCATGTGATTTCCATAAATTACTTCTAGCCTCATTTAAATCGTTCAATAATTTTTTAATTAAATTCTCATATTGTTTCCGTTCATTACTGGCCGCATTGATTTTTCTCATAATCGGTGTTAATACTTCGTACTTGCTCTTCATCTGTAAACTTTTATCGAGACGATGGTTTGTAAGTTTTACAAGAACATAGAAACGACCTCCAAACTTGTATATGTGTCGTTATATCAAAATAAAAATAGTATTCAACAAAATTATAATTGAATTATTATTAATTATAATAGCGAAAGCTGATTGACCAAATAATTGAAAGAAAAATTGTGGGGAAAAAATGATTTAAGAAAAATTAGCAAAAGCTTTTTTCATCTAAAAAATAAATATAAAATAAAATAAATTGAAATACCTTCCGTTTTTCTGGATCCGAATTTCTTTTAATGTCTTCTGTAATGTTGCTAATTGATTGTTAATATCACAATTCTTCTCATTGATTATTTCCAATGGATTATGTTCGATTTTAGTAGCTATTTCTTCATTTTTCTTCGCTTCAATCATTCCATTTTTACGTTTTAGAATTTTCTGTTTTATTTCAGCTTTTTTTAAACGTCTTAATAATTCTTGATATTCAAGTTGTGCTGATTTTGGTAGTAATTTCATTGCTGATTTTTCATTTATATTTGAATTATTACGTATAATATTGGTCGTTTTAATTTGTTGTTGAGGTGGTTTTTGAAGCTTTTGCGAATGGAATTGAGATTTTATCAATCGATTTTTGATCAATTGTTGTGTTTCAACTTTAGCACGTTGTTCTTTCAAGAACTTCTCAACTAGATCATCCAAAGGTTTCTGTGTTGCTCCATTATTTATTATACTATTTTGTTCTAAATCTTCACAATCATCTTCACTACTTGAATCGTCTTTTAAATTGATTATTAACGGCTTAATTGGTGGCATTTTTCTCGGAAGTTCTTTCTTAGTTAGATTATTTAGAACAAACTTGGATGGATCTGGTTTCTTCATTGGATTATTATAAATATTTATTATCTTCGTTGGGAGATTTATTTGTTTTGGTTCAGAAACAAAAGGTAGATTAAGCTCATCAGATGTTGATTTGATTTTTTTAGCTAAATTCGCCAATAATGATGCTCGTAATAAATCTTCATCTTCTTCTAAATCAATCATTTGATTATTTTGTTTTTCCTCAATAATTTCCTCGATACGTGGTTTTTTGAGGTTGTTTTCATCAATAATTTCCCCATTTAAAATCTCATCTGTGCCATTCTCTTTATTATCATGTTGTTGATTCTCTAGGTTTTCTTGTAATGCTTTTCGTCTTTTACGTTTTTGGAATTTATTCAATACAGCTGTTTTTAAAGCTTCTAAACGTAAATTTTCCAATTCAGAATCATCAATTTTATCATTAGTTTTTATCAAATTATCATTAATGTCTTCTTTATCATATTTATTATATACAGTTGTTTTTAAGGCTTCTAAACGTAAATTTTCCAATTCATTATCATCGATTCTATCATTAATTTGATTATTATCAGTTAAATTATCACATATTTTTTGTTTTTGTCCATATAGGGAACTTGCTGCTTCAATTTCACAACCTAATTGATTATTTAATTTCAATCTTGTTTGTAAATTACTCCGTTTTGTGATGTTATCGTCGTCATCACTAATACGTATAGCTTCTTTTAGTTTATCTTTCAAATCATCATCTTGATAAAAACAATCTGTATCTGAACTATCTGTACTGGATAAAACTACATGTTGACGTTGTTGTTGACATCGTTTATTCAAATGTTTAGTTAATGATTTTTTTCGACGTTTTCTATTATTATAATAATAATTATTGTAATTCTTGTTAATTATTGTTGGTATATCCGTGTCACTAACACTGCTTAAAGAAAGTGCACGTAAACGTTGGTTAGATGTAACAAACTTACCATTTGTAAATGAGCAGTCGATGATGGAATTATCCGATATATCTTCAAAATTACCATCCTCATCATCGACAATCTCACCTTCTTCTAATTGGTCTTCCATTTTAGAAGAAAAACTAGCAAATTTTATTACGGAAACCCGAAAAATAAAGGAATTTTAATTCACTTGCTTAAGGGCAAAGAACAAAAGATCACAGGAAATGACAAATATTTGACATATGATTTTTGAACAAGTGCGACCAAAATACATTAAATAAAGTTACTAGAAATTAAATAATTGGGAGATTAAGAAATAATGGGTAGAAATTATGATTAAGAATCACATCATCAACTTAAAGCACTGTCTCTAAATAATATACAAATTTTTGTTGTTCAATAATAAATTATATCGTTTTTACTTATTTAGATTTTTAGCATTTGATTTCGATTTGTAGCACTGACTTCGAGTACCACTACCAAAATCTAAATTCCCTGTAATTGTCAAAATTTCATTTCATTGTTAGTTTGTATTTTTAATAAAAATCGAAAGCCTTAATAATAAAAATAATACAATTGTTATTCCAGAAATATTTATCTCAATTCCTTCGATTAAATAATATAAATCAAATTACAAAATATCCCGATGGCATCTGCTATGGAAGTTGATGTTGACGAAGTTGAAGTCCCAACTTCAAGCAGTTCCAAGGGAGAAAAAAAACGTTTTGAAGTCAAAAAAGTGAGTATTTGAACAAATATCGAAATTCTGCATTAAAAACAATCGAAATATCTCTCCTCTAGTGGAATGCTGTAGCTTTATGGGCTTGGGGTAAGTTATCGATCAATGTAGAATTTCAAACGATAATTTGAAATAATTTTAGATATTGTCGTTGATAATTGTGCTATCTGTCGTAATCATATAATGGACTTATGTATTGAATGTCAAGCAAATCAAGCTTCAGCTACCAGTGAAGAATGTACAGTCGCTTGGGGAGTTTGTAATGTAAAACATAACCTAAAAATTACTCAACAAATTTTATCAATTTTCTATACGGTTTTTAGCATGCTTTCCATTTCCATTGTATATCGAGATGGTTGAAAACACGACAAGTTTGCCCGTTAGATAATAGAGAATGGGAATTCCAAAAATATGGGCATTAATTTATTGAAATTATTTGTGAATTTTGTTCTCTAAATATTTTTCTTCAGATTGTGTAACTTTTGCTATGTTGGAGTTTACAATAAAATTCAATTTAAATTCTGCAATTAGTCAATACAATTCCCACCTTATCCTATCCTGGTATTCTGGTATTGATATTTAAATTCAATTCAATTAGATTGAAGTCAAATTTTGTGCGCAAGTCCGTTTTAAATTGCCCCCTAAAAAGTAGGAGATTGTTCAAAAAGTAGTAAACAAAGTGCGTACGTCAAAAACACATGTTCAACAATTATCACCCCAATTTTAAATTGAAGCCCCACCAAATTCTCTTGATAAGGTAATAAACCATCGATAATCGATTCTAATTGAGAATCGCGCCAAATCATCACTTCAATAGATCAAATTTTATTTAAAAAACATCGATTGAGGTTATCAAGAAATTATCAAAATTCTCTTGCCAATTTAATATAATTATTGATATATAAATTTTTAACAACGACTAGACATAACATTCTCATCCACAAATTATTCAAATTACGAAATAAATAACACTTATCTTATTAAATATCCTTTCTAATTTCATCAGTTTATTTTCTCACCTTTAAAAATCACTTTAATTACGGTTATTTCATCATTATTGTGCGTTACAATAAAGTATTGACCGTTATCAATAAACTGATACAGATGATCGAATCTTGTTAATGTTGTACCAATAAATTTTTGTTGGAAACGATTTATACCTTCATAACGATAAATTAACAATGATTGAGTTGGATTATCAGTAACAATATATAAAATCAATTCATTTGATGGTAATAGACTAAATTCAACTTGTTTTGGTGCATTTAGTATGATATTTTGATAATTTTCGAATTGTTTTGAAGATTTTTCGTATCTTTTTATTATAACTGCGCCTGAATACATTGAATTTTCCAAATGTCCAGATGCTATACTCAAAAATATTTGTTTCCTTATTGATATAACCGATAGACTTCTTGGTTCGGCTTCATTGATCATTTGTTTTAGAACAAACTGATTTATAGTTGGATCTAAATGCCAGATAGTCACACCTGATTCCATATTATTTGTTGCTCGATTTATGATGAATAAAACTAGAGTATTTTCAATTATTGTAGATGATGACTGTAAAATTATAACAATATTATTTTCGGGAAATTGAA
>JAZBGZ010001334.1:606-16261 GCA_037414795.1 Stenodera caucasica | reverse complement strand
AAAATAATTGTGAAAACAAAATTCACTAGTCCAACCGGTATTAGTTTTTGTTTCAATAATGTATCGGCTGATAAGGGATCGACGATTATTGTTACTGTCTGAGTATTTATACTAGATATTCTCAATTCACCTACCTTAAGGGTAGTCGGTTTATCCTGTAACACTTCAGCAAGAGCTTCTTCGACTTCCTCCTTTTCAATTGTTGCGTCAAGGTCTCTCAGATAGATTGCAATTGTATTTTGTTTAGTCTGTCTCACTTTGATTTTATTAATTTGTTCCGTCAATTTGGCCTCAATATTATTTGTTGCTTCAGCATCTTTGTCAGTTATTATCAATAGCTCACCGTTGTTTGTGCTACGAATTTTCCTAATTGCACTTTTGTCTTCATCATTATTCAAAACTGTTTTAACTTCACTCAAAAGCGTATTGTATTCTTTATCCACGATGGTAATAACAATGGCGTTAGTGTTGAATTGTCTTCTAATTCTGTTGTCAGATTGCGGTCTCTCCGGCATTTTGGGGACATAATAATCGATCAATATATTGGAATCAGCAAAAATTGTCTGTAACATTTTCATTAGCATGTTTACGTCAATTCTACTGATTTGATGGGTCGTGAGTTTCTCAATTTTTGATTCGGCCAAATGGTCTTTGACTTTGTTCAGCATTTGCCAAAGATTTTCCTCTGTACCATCTATTACGATTTTAATTATTTCTCTCTGTGTTCTAATAGATTCTTGTCCTTTTTTAATTCTTGTAGTCACCTCCAGTGTGTCGATTTCATTTATTAATTCTTTCAATTCTGGGTATCTGTTTTTGTACATACTTTGGATACTTTTCGTCATTTGTTTGTCTTGTTCTTCGACTATTACCAGTTCACAGTTATTACCACTGTTCAGTGGGTTTCCAACTATCATATTAACATTCTTGAAAATCGATCTTTCCCAATTTAGGTTGCAGATTTTTTGGAAATCAATCAAGCTTTTTGCGTCGATAACTTGTTTTTCTGTTACAGCAGACTTTCATTTCGCTACGTTAACATATGATTTCTCTCCAATACCTTCCGTTCTAATTTCACATTTATGATTTGCAATTTTATTTTCCAACTCGATTAATCTTCTTTGTTCAAAGAGATCATCATTCGCGATTTCACTACCAAGTTGCGTCAGCCTTGAAGACAGTCTCTTCACTTCGGTGTGCACGTTTCGATTCGCTTCACAAAACTGGCTAAGTTCTTTAAGAATTTTATTCGACTGCACCGCTAGTAATCTCGGTTGAGGTTGAGTGCATCGTTGTGTAGCTTCAGGGCTGTCCTTTGCTTTACGTTTTTTGACTGATCGACTGTGAAATATCTTGTAAAGATCCTCTTTATTAGCACTGACATTCTTATTAACATTATCATTATTCTCATCATCATCATCATAGTCATCTAAGTTTATCACTTTAATTGGTTCCGAATTATCGCCTAATGATTTCGCATGTCTTCTCGGGGGAGTCCTTGCTAGAGAATGACTCCTTCTGAAAATCTCTTCTTTCGTGCCACCGACAAAAGGAAGAAACAAATTGCCTCTCGCTTCGTCTTGTAGAGTACCAGTGATCATGTCCGTGTTCGTTGCAGGGTTGTTATCAGTTGAGCTGTCCAAATCCGAGGCATTTTCAAAGTTCCTTTTCATATTTTTTTTTTGCCTTTTTCGGCTACGGCCAGGGTATGAGGTGTAAAAAAGTACCTCCAGCGGCAGAGCCTCATCAAACCGCTACTAAATTCACGGTCATACCGCTGGAGGGGGGATTTATACACCAGGGGAGTCCCCTGGCTCCCCTGGGTTCTCGTATAACCATTTCATTGCGAGAGTCGTCATCAGTCATGTGCCGGAGTTAACAATAAAGATAAACCAGAGGCGTTGTCCTTTAACCCTTGCGAAAAATTTCCCTTCCTCGTTCCTGCCTTCCACCGGGGTTGGTTACCCGGTCTCCAGCAGGGTTGCTCGGAATAACAGGGTCCACCACGTGAAGGTGAGGATAGGTGATGGACAGTGAGAGGCTAGTGACTTCAAAAACCATACCAGGGAGCCATGTATTGCGCATCACTGTCCTTCGGACCCCGACCTGACCTGACCTGACCTGACCTTTTTTTTTTATGGGCCCCTCCCCGCCCATAAACGTGGTGCACGACTCGTTGGTTCCATTTGCACCTCCGTTCTTCTTCGACTCAACTCCCAGGAATCACCTTACGGTATAACGTCTGGGAGATGGGCTTGCCTTACTTACTCCTGAGTAAATTCCGGCCTTCTGCTTAGAGCTGAAGCACTTCACCAGACAGCTCACCTGCTGCAAGGGTCCATGCTCCTGCTCATTTTCTCCTCACTCTCCATCAGGATCTGACTCTTTCTACAACACATGAGCTGAATTTGTTAGCTCGAATCACTCATCGAGGTGGCGTCGAGCTGTCCTTCAGCTATTCTTCTTCTTTGGTCCTCCCCCTTGGTCTTGAGGATGACCATCACCATATGCTGAACACAGTCCCAATTATGCTGGAACTCCAGCATCACCTCAACCAAGTTATCAGGAGTTAACCTGCCCAGTCGTGATTCGGTCCGATGACGGGGCTCTGTCCATCTGGTACAGAGGAACACGGTGTGTTCCGCTGTATCCTCTTCACGGCAATAAACACAACGATCGTCTTCCGCCCTATGCATCCTGTGCAAATAGGAACGGAAGTCGCCATGCCTTGTAAACAATTGGGTTAGATGATAATTTACCTGTCCAATGTTTTTCCTTCTTCTTATCCATCGATCTAAGTCCGGTATTAGACGATGGGTCCATCTACCACGGTTGGAATTATCCAACCTTCTCTGCCAATCGATGATCGATTGTTCCCTTGCTTCACTCTTGAAGCATTCACCTTCTCTCACCCCCCTGGATTCCTCAATCCTGAGGTCCAATGGGATGACTTGTGCCACTACTAGAGCTGCATCCAAAGAGACTGTTCTGTAGGCAAAACAGACCCGCAGTGCAGCTTTTCGCTGTATAGATGACAGACGCTGTCTATTCTTCTTCAATTTCATCGCTGTTGGCCCCCATATAGGTGATGCATACAACATAATGGAATTTGCCACTTCTACAAGAATTCTTCTTTTGAGTGGGGTTGGGCCCCTTACATTCGGCATAAGCCGACCCAATTTTGCCATCAAGGCTTCAGCTCTTGCTGCTACCACTTCAACATGACTGATGAAAGTCATTCTCTGGTCTATTTCTACTCCCGGGTATCTAATAGACTTTTTCGGTCTTAGGAGAGTCCCTTCCACATTGAAGGTTATATCGCCTGTTAATCTTCTATTGCCTATCAACAGTACAGCTTCCGTTTTCTCAGGAGCCAACTGGAGGCCTTTACTCTTGATCCATTCACTTATCGCTCGCGCAGTTTTATCTACACTACTAACGAGCTCTCTCACCGTTTTCTCAGCAACAATCAATGCGAGATCATCAGCATATGCAATCAGTCTGGCCTCTCTCGGTACATCCATTCTAAGCACTTCGTCATACACTATGTTCCACAGTGTTGGACCTAAAACAGACCCCTGTGGTACACCACTACTTACTTGAACTACTATATTGTCGCCTAAGTTTATACTTCTATCGGACAGGTAACTACCAATCACTCTCAACAAGTATCGTGGAATACTCTTCTGTTGAAGTGCATCCATGATGTGCCTCCATCCTGCTGAATTGAAAGCATTTCGTACATCAAATGTTATAAGAGCACACCAACGTCTGCTCCTATAACTACCTGCATTGGCCCATCTGGCCATTTCTACTACCTGTTCTATCGCATCCAGCGTAGATTTACCTTCTCGAAAGCCAAACTGGCTGTCGCTCAGACTACATTGGCATCTACTTCTGCTTTGAGCTGTTGACAAATCAACTGCTCATAAAGCTTTGCTGCCACGTCCAGAAGGCACAGCGGTCGGAAATCCGACGGTGCTGTACCCTCTTTTCTCGGCTTCTTTAAGAGCACTAACCTGGCCTGTTTCTACATGACCGGAAAAGGACCCTCTTCCAACAGCTGGTTGAATACTTTTAAGAAGTATTCCCCATTACTTCTGGCCAATGTCCTAACCACCTCCACAGGGATGCAATCAGGACCTGGCGCTTTCTTCAACTTCAGTCTCGCGACTGCGGCTTCCAGATCTGTAAGATCAAAAGCTCTCACCTCATCATCATTATCCCTGGGCATATTCCACAAACAGGCGGCATGCCGGTGGAACAGAACCTCGACAGTCCGCTTTTTCACATCTGGACCAAGGACGATGTCATCGTTGGTCAGTTTCAACTTTTGGGTTACAATTTTGTAACCCAAACCCCATTGGTCTCGTTCGACCTCTTCAATCAATTCTTTCCATTTGGCCTCTTTCGCCTTACGGATCACACCTCTGTAAGTCTTTTTCTTCGACTTGTATTCTTCATGTGCAGCAATTCTTGCTACATCATTCACATCGATAGCTGCATTTAAACGTGTCAGCTTTCTTCTAACTTGATTGCACACACGCCTGGCATCTGCAATCTCTTCATTCCACCAGTAAACTGGTGGCCTTCTACCTGGTATATTACCATTTCTGCGACGTCTCAGCAACGCTTCATTACACGCCGCCGAGAGCGCCACTTCTTTGTCGGTATCAGTGTACCAACCTCTATTCTCAGCCCGCCTTACGTTGAGCTCACTTACCAGCAGAATATCCTGTCTGGTCTTCCTGCAGAAACTACTCCCGATATCATGAGCAGCTCCGCTTCTGTTCAGATTCACCTGAAGAAACCTCACGGTGGTTTCTTATTCTCACCTCTTGCAGCTTTCTTACGAGAACTTCTGCAAGCTTCACTACCGCCTCGGTGTCCTTTCTTCTGGCACACTGCGCAGTACAACTTATTCTTGCAGTCCTTGTCTTTATGGTCTGCCTTACCACATCTGCGACAGAGGGAAGATGAATCTTTCCCCTTGCAGTTTTTCGCCATATGGCCTTTTTCCCAACATTTATAACACATCAGGATATTTTCTCGTTCTTTTATCCTACAATGGACAATTCCTACCTTTATACGCCCTTTTTTTAGAAGAGCGTCTGCAACATCAGGGGCTGCCTTGACAGTGGCCCTCTTCGTTGTGCCAAATGCCGTCCTTACGGACATTACCTGCACTTTCTCTCTATCGTTGGGATCCAGAGTGGATCTCAACGCTTCCAATAACTCCACAGCTGTTGTGACGGCATCCAAATCCATCAAGTGGAGGACGCGATCATTATCGCTTCCTCCATTCAATCTTACCTTGAGCCCGCTTATCTTCGAGCTCAATAACTCTTTTATCTTGCTGGTCTTGTCACCATCCTTCTCGAAAACAAGCAAGAGTTCATCTTTCTGTGTCTTACTTACAGACTTGATGTTGCACTCGACACTTGCCAACTGGGTACGAACTTCCTTCAAGGTTGTGTCGTACGTCTTACTCTCGTCCTTAATTATAAGGGCTTCTGTACTATTGATCTGTCGCTCCCTTTTCTTCGGGTGTGCAGACTTTGTCTTCTCTGGTCTAATTTGACTCTGCTGGGTCTGTGGGGGGACATGTATTGTCACCTCGACACCCTCGTCTCTAAACACGTACTCGAGCAATTTTCTCAAGTACCAATTCATCTTGAGGAGATCGCAGGCAATTGCCAGCTGAACTCCTCCTATACCTTTCAGGCTCTCTTTGAGCTCCATCAGGGCTCCGTAGGTATTTTTTAACGGCCCATTACTCTCATTGACACCATCGATCGCAACTATAAATGTATAGTTGACAGATGATGTCACCACTTCACCTTGTTCAAGGTTCACTTCTCGGCAGATAGAAACTACTTTTCTATCGATCACTTCTTGTCCGGATTTCAGCGATTGCTGGTACTCCGGATACCTACTATAGATCACATTCATTAGTGAACCTACCTCTTGGGTGATTCTTGATCTAGAGATCACCAAACCTGCTTCACTCGGGGCACTAAATGGACTGGCCGCCTTCACTTTTACGGAACGGAACTCATCATTGTCCCATTCCAGTTTCGCCAACTCTCTGAAATTCTCGAAAGATTTCAGCTTACCTATACTTATCGGTACCGTGCCCGTTTGAGTGGACGCGTCTACCAAGTTTACTGCTGTGGCCTTTGTGGCTGTAGCCTTGCCGACCATATTCTGCACAAGTTATTCGATGAACTCTTTCTTCTGGAGGTGAACACGAGGCTCCATCTCCCGTCCTCCCTCTCGGGACGGACCTGCCTGCGGTGTGGCGTCCTTCTTGACACCACTCGCCTTGCGTGCATCTCTGACTGTTAGTGCATCCACCACAGTCCTTTCCAATTCTTGTACCGCACTCAGAGTATCTTCCAAGTCGGACAGACCATACTTCAATTCCCTCTTTGTGTTAGGATTTTCTTCTACAATCACGCGCATATTTCGAACGTGATTGGCCAGTTCTTCCATTGCCTTCAGGTACTTCACAACACCACCAGGCACTTTCTTTGGTCTCCTCGGTAGAACCGGGAGAAACCCTTGCTGATCTGCAGCATCTGCTTCCATAGGCGTATCGGTCGCCTCTTCTCTGCACTTGCAAATGGTGCAAGTTCCATCTCTTACAGGAGTTTTCTGCGTAACTTGCGTACGTTTACTCACTTCTTCTCTCGGAGTTGCCTTTGGCGTCTCCTTCTTACGCTTACCACGACCAAGAACCATTTTCAAGCGGTCTTGTCTGGCCTCCAACTCACCTACGCTAAAATTGACATTAGTTGCGTATTTTCTCACCTCTGGCTGAATGTTGTACTGCCTGTCGACAGCTTTCCTCAGCTCTGAACTATCGTGGACCAGCACCTTGATAAGGGTCGCGATCTCATCCGACTCGGACTCCGATTCCGGGGTGTCCTCTCTTTTCCGCTTTACACTCTCACCATCATCTTCCGGTGAGCTGTATACTACCACCACCTGCTCCATGGCCTGTGTGGTACGTCTTGGCGGCGTTGCCATATCCTCTACTCTGGGCGGTCCCATTATGGGTGCTCCCAGCTTCTTGTACACTGAGAAGGGAAGCAAGCCATGCTTGGACATCCCTGTCTCTACTTCTCTACTGGAACGCGGGACGCTCCAGCTTTCTGTGGACAGAGTAACCGGCCTATAGCTCGACTTACCCTGTTCCTCCGCTGTCACTTCCTAGCGACTGCCGTCGCCTTCTCTCTGGCTCATGTTTGTTAGATTTTCAATGCTGTTCCCACGACCATGGGACGAAACATATTTCCATCCATGGGTAGCGCCCATTCCGCGGACAGGGCTTCATATTACGGGGTGCGCCAAATGCCTCGTAGGGTGGTTAACGCTCGGGACTGGGCTAACCCGCCAGCCATCCATCCCATCGGCACCGGACCACGATTGGGGATTTCTTAGAGAGGTTTACTCCTCGCAAGCCGGCCAATTAAGGCAAGCTTTCCGGCCACAAACACACACCACGTTCCAGCGCCACGCCCTGCGCTGGTTGCTGCGATGCGTGTTGCAGTTACGGTGTTGACGAGTGTCTGGCTCTCAAACTCCCGTAGCTAGGTAACCCTGGGTTCGCCACTACCCATCCCTCGATCTCTCGATCTTAGGTACCTTAGGTTGAGCCGCTCTTGGCGAGAGACCAAAGGACTGGATTGCCCTCCAGCCTCCCGAGCCCCCCCACCACGACAAGGTGGCGACTCCTCGGGGAGGCAACGACCTGACCTGACCTGACCTGACCTGACTTTTTTTTTCGCGGAGGAGGGGAAAACGTTTTATAGGAATCCGGAATCCCGTGACTCCGGATAGTGTGGGACTCGCCCGATGGCATACCCACTAAAAACCTCTCCTTTTTTACCAACGTTGTTAGATCCTCGCCGTGGGATCGCCTGTGGCATTACTTCACGGCGAGGCAACTTCTCTCCTCCCCTCTCCCATCTCTGTCATCCCGCTCTACCCCAGCTCAAGAGAAAAATACAAATCGCATCTCTGGCAAAAATAAAAATAATGTTCCAAAAACAATCAGCACAGCGCCTCCCGAGTTCAAAAGGACAAAGGGTCAAGAAACCAGTCACTAGCAACCAAGAACCAAACAGGTATGAATGTGGCAACAACAACCAACGAGTGTGAATAAACCCCAATGACCGAAAGGAATTCTCCCAGGAAAAAACGAAGCAATTCAGCGACTATTAAAATCTAGCACGTTATGAAAAATAACTATTACGCAATCAATCTGACTCACCTGTCTCTGTCTTTGTTCGGAATAACTCACCTGTGTTAGCGCTCACTGTTTGCTCACCCTCTCTGCCCTCAATCCTCTACAAGTCTTTGCCCCGTGCGCAAAAACCAGGAACATCGAACAACTGTATGTACCGCTGAAGGCCACCAAGTTAAGTAGCAAACATAGCAGAAACACGAATTAATTTCAAATCATTTAAACATGTTATTGATTAAATATGAATACATCTATAAACAAAATCTATTATTGAAACCGCTTATTTTCATGCCCCATCCGTTTGTACGTGCCTCTCTCTATCTCTCTCATCGCGAACCTTTTTCCTCATTATTCCCTCTATGAATCTTCTCACCTCTGGCCACTTGCCTTCCGCTACAGAGGACATGAAATTATCAGCCGTCACCTCTGTCCCTAAAATTAATTTAATATCATTTTGGTGTTTATGCCATCTGTAGCATTCGAGGAAGTGCTCCGGAGTGTCCTCATTTCGAGTGCAATAACTACAGGTGGAGTCCTGTAGCTTGCCACTAAGTAGCTATTAAAACTCTCATGCCCTGTTGAAAATTGTGAAACATAATGGTTTATCCCTTTAGCACCGTTCTTAACCCATCCCTTTATATCTCATATTAACCTGAAGGTCCACCTACCGACAGTCATACCCTCCCACTCCTCCTGCCATTGGCTGTAAAGTCTTTCGCGCGCGTGATCCCTACTCTCACCCGCATAGATCGATTTTTTTTCTTCGATAAGAAATCGGATTGGAGGAACGCCACCAATCACCATCAGCGCTTCTGTTGAGACCGTCCGATAGGCTGCCACCATGCGCAGAACCACCTTTCGTTGACACATCTCCATCATTCGCTTGTATTTTTTATAGTTTAAAGCTGGTGCGTAAATGGGGGCACCATATAGCATCTGCGAATGGACCACGCCCACCAACATCCTCCTTTTTTCACTACTTGGCCCGCCTTCGCTAGGCATCAATCTAACAAGTGACATTACAGTCTTACCAACTTTATCGCAAATCTTTTTAACGTGCGTTGTCATTCTCAAATTCTGGTCTAACCAGACTCCCAAGTATTTTATCTCGCGTTTACTCTCAATTTCCTTGCCCTCAACATTTATCACAAAATCTGTAAGCTGTCGGTAACCCGCTAAAATTAATAGATCAGTTTTTTTCGCAGCCAGGGAAAGTTTATGCCTATTTATCCAATCTTCTATTTTTTGTATTGATTCTGATGTAATTTGTTTCAGTTCCGGAATACTCCTGGTCATGACCAGAAGTGCCAGATCGTCTGCATAACCAACTGTTTCGGCCCCGGACGGTAGGTTCAATCTAAGGACGCCATCGTAGAAGAGATTCCACTGCAGGGGCCCCAGGACAGAGCCCTGTGGTACTCCTGCAGTTACTTCCATATTTTCATCCCAACTTTCAATCTACGATCAGAAAAATAGCTTTTAATTATGCGGATCAAGTATTCTGGTAAGTGCAAATTCTCCATGGCGTTGACTATTTCCAACCAATTTGCCGTGTTAAAGGCGTTTCGTATATCGAACACAACCATTATACAAAGCTTTTTATTTCCGTAGCTTCCTTCTCTAGCCTTGGTGGCAAACTGCAATTAGTCTCTCGAAGAGTTTTCCCTGGCCGTTTATCATACAGAGAGGTCTATACTTAACTTCTTCAGTTGGTGTTTTATTGGGCTTCGGAATCAGGACGAGTCTTGCAATATTCCATATCTCTGGAAAGATGCTTCTAGATAAGCAATCATTCATAATTCTAAGAACAACTTGTGGCATGCTAGTAATTGCAGCTTTAATCGATTCATTAGGTAGCAAGTCTACACCCGGCGCCTTACCATTTCTAATTGAGCTATATGTAGCAGCCAGCTCTTCTTCTTTAAGTTCTTCGTAGTCGTCAATAGTTTCTCTATTATTAGTCCAAGTAGGCGTGGCCTGGCTTGGAAATAGGTCTTTTGCAATCGCCATCTGTTCGTCCGAATCTAGAATTGGCCCTGACATGCGGCCTATTCTCCGTCTTACTATTTTATATGCTTCTCCCCATATATCCTCCTCCAGTTCTTCCAGTAACCTCTTTCATATATTTTCTTTCGATTCTCTTATCATTTTGCTAAAAACTTTTCTACTATCGTCGTATTTCTTTTTCGAATTTTCATAGATTTGTAACAATTCCGAACTTTCAGTTCCGAAATATCTTTTGCAAGCCTTCATCATTTGCCTTCTTGCACATTTACATTCCTTTCTTTTTGCGGCTATACTTTCTGTCCACCAATATTTCCCTTTGTGCGTCGATCTCCCTCCGTTAGTATTTTTTAATGTACAGTCACAAGCTTCTGTCAATATGCGTTCTAAATCTGTTGGTGTTTTGATGTTTGTTTCACCCTCGTTCCATAAGAGAATTCCAATCTGCTTTTCAAGTCGCTTTATACTATTATCATCAATTCTCCATTTTCGTGAAGGCAATTTTGATTGTGGCCTATTCGGGCCTGTTCCAACAATTGTATAAAAGATGTATTTATGGCCACTCAGACTCTTTTAATTGCTCACTTCCCAATTATTAATTTGTTGTAGAAATCTCTGACTACAAATCGTCACGTCAATGCATGACTTTCTCTCGCCCCTCTCGAAAGTGGGCTCGTTCCCTATATTAACCAACGCGTATCCATTTGCAGCTATAAATTCTTCAATTTTTTCTCCTCTTTGGTCTGTATTGGCACTTCCCCACATTGTGGATTTGCCATTTAAATCTGCACCGAGTAATATTGGTTTATTGGAGAGTTTTAACAGTTCTTCCAATTCCGCAAGTTGTTCGTCAAAGGCTTGTAAGCTGATATTAGGTGAAATGTATGCTGCGCATAGATTAATTTTTGGCATTTCTACCATCACCATACCTCTCCTTTTTTCTATTTTGATTATTCTTTTTTCTTTTGTCTGATTATATATTTTGATTGCGGCGTCGATGTTATCATCAGTAGTCCACGATGTGTTTGCTTTTTTGACTATTTTTTTATTTGGTTCCATTATTATTGCAACATCGATTTCTCTTTCTAACACCGTTTGTTCTAATAGTTCTTGGGCCGCCACACATCTATCAACGTTAACTTGTATAATTCTCATTATTTTCAAGATTTTCATCTTCCTTATTTTGTTTCGATGTTTGCGCGTCTGGGACTACTATCGTTCTTTTAGAGCTAGAGGAGGTTTGTTTTGCTCTGGTGATGGGATCATTGTCTCTGCTATCTTTTTTCTTTTTCTTCATTTCTTCTACATGCTGCCTGTATTTAGGGCAGGCCATTCCTCCGGCTCTGTGGCCTCTCTCATCGCACTCGTAGCATTTGGCTTCGGCCGTACAGTCTTTTACATTATGCCCAGGTTCGCTACATTTCAAACAGATTCCCTGTCTATTTGCGTCGTTCTTGCACTGTTTTGCCACATGGCCATAGCCCAAGCACTTATAACATCGAAGACCGATGATTTTTTCTTCAATTCGGCAACGAAGCCACCCAATTTGTATTCTTCTTGTATCTTTCAGTACTTGAGCCGCATCTGCTGGCAGGATAACTGTTGCGGCTCGTGCTGGACCTTGCCTGTTCTTTTTGGGTGGATGGACCTGTAATTGCTCCGCACTGATTTGAACTATTTGCAAGATTGCAATTTTGATTTCTTCTACGTCTGTCCACTCATCGAGGTCCTTTATTGACAAGACTTCTTTTTTGTATTTTATTTCTGCCGAAATCTTGCCTTTCATTTTGTCTTCTATCTCTTTTTTCAGGTCGGCACTACCATAGTTTTTATTCTTTCTTATTACCAGTTGTATCTTGTCATCATTTCCTTTTTTAACTGTCGCTACTCTAATGTCTAATTGTTTTACATCTATATTTTGTCTCATTTTCTTGACAATATCAGCATAATTTGTAATTGGCTGGCCTTCTGTGCCCCTTATCTCTATGGTTTCTAATCTGTGTCTTCTTTTTGTTCGTTCCTACCAACCTTTTTCATCCACTCCTTCCACTGTCCCACTTGAGAACAGCCCGACTCTCCTTTTTGTTTCTAAGTCCATTATAATTTCGACTTTATTGTCCGTGCCATGTGTAATGTATTCCATCATTCCATTGTAGATTACTAATTCTTTAATTTTTTTTGCAGGTTGTTTCTGGTGCAGCTCAAGCATGGAGCTGCACAACTGCTCAGACAAATTTTCTTGGATTGGATCTATTGTGACGATGTAAGTGTACCATTCTGTGATCTTATTATCTTCTTCCGTTGGTTCTAAATTAATTGATGTTGTATTGCAGGTCTCTATTATTTGGCCTGCCGTCAATTTTTTGTTCTTTGCTGATGCTTTTATCTGCTTCGGTATTTCTTTTTCGGTGAAATTCGTTTGATTGATGTCCAAGAAGTACATTCTGTTAATTTCTATTTCATCCGGTTTATCTTTTTGCTTGTAGATATTGGTATTCGTGAACAACTTGTGGGGCCATTTTCGATCTGCGATCTCTTTAAAGTTTTCGAGACTTTTTTCATCCAGCATTTTATTATGCAGTTCCTCGAGGAGATGTTGCTGTTGTTCTTGTAGTTTTTTGCTTGATTGTGACGGTTTGCCCTCTTCATGAATTTTTTAATATGTTATTCTTTCGACCTCCTATCTCAGCTACCTTAATTCCTCTTCGTAGTGAGTCTGTGTCTCTCTCAATATCGCCATCTCTTTGTCTTTTTGTGTTTGTTTTTGTTTCATTTGTTCTATTTCAAATTCCAGGTGAGCCTGTGCTGTGTATTCCTCTTTTTGTTTGTCTATAAGCTGTTCCATTAGGACACTCACTTCCCCCACTAGTCTTTTAATTTCACAGTGAACATTTCGGTTGTCTCTGCTGAACCTCAGCATCGCATCAATCCTGTTTTTGGTTTCTGACAGCAAAGATCTCGAATTAACCAGGGGCAGCCGGGATGTCTTCACATTTGTTTTTGTGTCGCCGGTGTTTGCGTCGTCTGGACTCCTTATGTAAATTTTCCGTTTTTTACTTTGCTGTGTATTTATTTCTGTCTCTGTTTGTGTTGGTACTATTGTTTCATTGTTTGTTGTTCCTTCAGGACTATCGCTCAAATCAATCACTTGTTCTTGCCGTATATTTATACTAGTCAGTGTTCCTTCAGTTTGAAGTCTATTAATTGGGCTTTTTTCCAATTCCTCGTCCTGCCATCCGTCTTCTGACGTGGCTGTTTTTGGGGTATTAGACCCGCGTGGAGTAGAGAATTCCTCGGCAAGGTAGGTGTCTGAATCTTTGGATATCCACATTTGAAAATGGGATTTTTTCGGTGTGGATGTATCATCAGTCTTATCGTCTTTTGACTAAACTAGGTCGCGATCATCTGGAGATCTGGACAATTTGTTGCTTCTTGCAAAAGCCTGGGGTAAAGTGAGAGTTTTCCTTTCAGCTTTCGGTGTTCCGACTTGCTCTTTCTTTTTACTCTTGTTTTTGTTTTGGTTTTTTGGACCAGTATCCGCTCCCATCTCGGATGAGACACGCACCGTGCCTAGTCCGCCACCACCAGACTTCGCGCAGGCGCATGATAACGGTCGGCGAGAGACTGCGCGCGCTCCCTCCCCCCGACCGGTACTAGGTCTCCGATTCCTTGCACCGTAATTTTATTTTTATTTGTTGTATTATCCATATTGTTTTTGTTGATGAGAATTGTCCATTTTAATAGCCAAGGTCGTTAAATTATTTTTGTTCCCGTAAAAAAGATTAACCACGATGAAAATCCCAGCCTTTAAATCCGGAACACAGAAAAAATCGGTTTCTCAGAAGAAAAAGGGAAGATATCAAACGAAGATTGCTTCAGGTGATTATCGTATGTGCTTTTAGAAAGAAAATTTCAAAATTATAAAAATTGGGCGCAAACACGCTGTATATTTACGAATTTATTAGTCACTCTGTATATTTAGAAAATTGGGCGCAAACACGCTGTATATTTACGAATTTATTAGTCACTCAGTATATTTAGAAATTTATCAAAGAGGAAATTGATAAGTTTATTAATGCCTTAATTATGGGGCGATAAGGCTGAGAATCGAAAATGCAACACGGAATAATCCGGGCTATCGGTTGATGTTATCCTCAAACCGCCGCGACTCCTATTGCGCAACTTACAGGGTAAGATCCGGGTTTGCGCAACAAAACTCCTATCGCCGGCGAACCACCGGTGCGATAAGGCTGAAAATCAAAAATGTAACACGGAATAATCCGGGCTATCGGTTAATGTTACTCTCAAACCGCCACGACTCCTATTACGCAAATTACGGTGTAAGATCCGGGTTTGCGCAACAAGACTCTTATCACCGGCGAACCATTGGTGCGATAAGGGTGAAATTCAAAGAATATAGCACGGAATAATCCGGGCTATCGGTTGGTGTTACTCTTAAACCGCCACGACTCCTATTACGCGAATTACGGGGTAAGATCCGGGTTTGCGCAACAAAACTTTTATCGCCGGCGAACCACCGGTGCGATAAGGCTGAAAATCAAAAATATAACACGGAATAATCCGGGCTATTGGTTGATGTTACTCTCAAACCGCCGCAACTCCTATTACGCAAATAACGGGGTTAGATCCGGGTTTGCGCAACAAAACTCTTATCGCCGGCGAACCACCGGTGCGATAAGATCCAAAACCACTTATATGATGTAATAATGATAATCGGAACGGACTCACCAGATTTTGGAGTAATCGCCCCACCGGAAGCGGAGGAAACTGCCAATCTCCAGGAAGCACGTGGTATTGCACAACACACAAACTTCACAAAATTAATTATTTATTCAATGTAATTTGATACAAAAACAATTATCGTCGAAAAAATCATCGTTTCATTCAGTTTAATCCAAAATTAAATCACGAAATGACACAGCGAAAAACTCCCGTCTTTACTCCTCGATCTCTCGACTGCAACGACCTGACCTGGCCTGACCTGACCTTTTTTTTTTTTTTTTGAGGAGGGGAAATCCTCATGGACACCCGGAGCAAAGGTGCTCAATTGCTCCGGAGTCATCACCGCTGGGACCGTTTGGCACATAGCGTCAGCGATGATGTCCATCAATAGTTTTTCTTCTGAATGTACGACAATCAATAAATCAAATTTCAATCAATTTCAATCTTCAAATTTCAAATCAAATCAAATTGAATTCAAATCAAATTTCAATCAATAATTAATCAATCATATTATACCCGGGTTAGGGGTTGTAGATAATACCACTATTTTCATTTTTTTGTTTAATGCTCATTATTTCTTCAACAAAGTTTTGGATTTTGTTCCAGGTATCAACATTTTCTAGCATCGCGTCAACTATGTTTCTTGGATCAAGTTCG
>JAZBGZ010001331.1:872-10963 GCA_037414795.1 Stenodera caucasica | reverse complement strand
TTTATTTTTTTTTTGTTGTTTTGTTTTTCGTTATCATGGACCGGCCATTGACCATGAAAACTAACGGATTACAAATAAATATCAGGTGATTGTGAAACGGACCAATTAGAATATGCCAACAGTTAACAAATTCCATACAAATAAAAATTAAATTTGATAAAAACAAATGAAATTTCATTAATTAGTAATTACATCATCTGTAATAGTTAAATAATAATTGTTATTTGAAATAATTACATATCCTATTACGTATAAACATATAGGTATATATTTGAAACAGGTGATGTATAAAAATTCCAAGGTTTCTAGATAATTATAAGAAAAATTTTTATTTCGAAACAAATGAAAATAGAAATTGTGATATGAAAGGTAACAATGTGGGCGTGGTTGAATACGTAAATCTCGTAAGGCTATTGTTATCGTGACCAATAAAATTACATTGTTTGAGGGTATTTTTTTGTAATATTCTCAAGTCAATCATCATCTCTATCTCGATATTTTAAACGACTTGTTTGGTTAATTTCGACAAGATTGATATCGAGATCTATTTTTAAAAAAATTGTATAATTCAATGAAATTTATTCACTTTTATATTATTTTTTATTTACCTTGAGACTGGTTCATGAATAGAGCAATGTCTTTATAATTTTCTATTTGTGGTAGGTATGAATTTATAAGTTTCAATTTATAATTATATTTGTGTTTCAGAAATTTTAATTCAACTAACAACAAATATTGTAAAATTCGAGCGTAGTTAATGAGATTTCCAATATTATTATTGTTATTCAATATGAATAAATAGAGTAGTAGAGTGGAAAAGAAAACAAGTGAAGAGGGTGATGATATCTGACAAAAACACACTTCTATTTTCATCCCCAATTTTTCCCAATTTTATGCTGTCATTGACAGAAATTGGTTGTCAACACAACCAATTACATTTAACTATGAAAAGAGGGTGGAATTGATAAGATGATAGTTGGAAATATTGTGAATATCCCCGAAAAATAGGGGATGATTTCGATAAAAACAATTGAATCGTATTTTAGTTTCTATTGTTATGAATTTTTATAAATAAAGATCTCTAGTTATTCGTCCGGTGTGCACCCCTCGAAAATAGTCGAGAGTGTTTAGTAGAAAAAAACAAAAAACGTTTTGTATTATATTCGAATTTTGTAGTGCTTTAAATAATAGTAAAGTCTCTTTATAGACGGTGAGAAGTATTTATAACATCCTGGAGAGTAATTAAGTTCGAGGTTCTTTATATTTTTTCTCAACATCATATATTTCTATTTTTGTTGCGAAATAATGCAATTCTCACATCTCAATGATAATTATTATAATTAAAATAAAATGATCATTTCACACCTGTTTATTGAGATGTGTTTTATGTTGTAAATTTCAACACCAAAAACACCTGTGTTCTCTCTTCTATTTAGTTAATTAATTTTGATTATAATTTATAAATTTTTCTATTGATCAATCGAATTGAAAAAGGTCAACACCTAGATAAATTTGTAATTTAAATCAATTCAACTCGCTTAAAGATGAAAAACAACAAATAATTGAGGCTCAATTAGACCCTTTTATAAATCTTAAAAATTTGTGACTCATTTCTCTTTTATCATTGAGTTTATTCTTTCAATCTTACTTTATAATTTATAATATAATAAATAAGATTAAGACTGTGTAGTGAAGTAATTTAAAAAAAAATTTAATCAAACGGAAATTACTTTTTACTCTATCCTCTTCTGGTCCATATTTTTCTCTCCAGAAGGTTTTATTACATTAGGGAATACTCTCTCTTCCTGGTCCTCTACACACACACAATATGACCCTTAATTTAAGCATTCTCTCTATCTATATTTATTATTTTACACGTGCCAGTTTAATTTCGGAGAACAACGAACCCCAATTTAATCCCAAAACAACAACAACAACAACAATGATAAAACTTTTATTAATAAATGGAAATTTCAAATTTTACAGGTATTTTGGTCGATATACAGAATCATTTCAATATACCGGACGATAAAGGTGGTTTACTTCAAACAGCTTTTATACTTAGTTATATGTTTTTTGGACCAATTTTTGGTTATTTGGGTGATCGTTATAGTCGAAAATATATAATGGGATTTGGTGTATTTTTATGGAGTTTAACTACACTTTTGGGCTCATTTATGGATGTAAGTTTCAATTATTTATTGTATAAATTTAGTAATTATTCTATTGTTTTTTTTAGAATTTTTGGTTATTTTTGACTTTTCGAAGTCTAGTTGGTATCGGTGAGGCCAGTTATTCTACAATAGCTCCAACTATAATTAGTGATTTATTTGTTGGTAATATTCGTTCGAAAATGTTGGCATTATTTTATTTTGCTATACCTGTCGGAAGGTACTTAATTAATTACAAAATCGTACTTAAGTTATTAATTATTGTTTATTTTTTTATATAAAAGTGGTATGGGCTATATTGTTGGTGCTGAAACAGCTAAATTAGCTGGTTCTTGGCAATGGGGCTTACGTGTAACCCCAATTTTGGGTCTAATTGCCGTTATACTTGTATTTTTTATATTGGAAGATCCTGAACGTGGTCAAAGTGAATTTACTGGACATATAGAAGCGACACCATGGTCGGAAGATGTTAAAGCAATTGTTAAAAAGTATCAAAATTTCAAAAATTTATTTATAATAATAATAATAATAATAATAATTGTAATTATTTTAGTCCTAGTTTTATGTTATCAACGGCTGGATTTACTTGTGTAGCATTTGTTGCCGGTTCTTTAGCTTGGTGGGGTCCGAAATTCATCGAAATGGGCTTAAAATTACAAAATGGCGGTAATAATAGCGATAGTGACAGGTGAGATTTATTGGGAATATTCGGAAATTGATCCAGTTGTTTTTGTTGTTTTTTTGTTGTTTTTTTGTTGTTGTTTTTGTTGGTAAAGTTAGAGAGGTGTTTTTCAAATATTATTTCTAGTGTTGCATTCAAATTTGGTACAGTAACAATGGCATCTGGTATATTGGGTGTACCATTTGGTAGTTATTTGGCACAAAGATTACGTCAACGTTATCCAAATATTGATCCATTAATATGTGCTTATGGTATGCTATTATCATTTCCAATGGTTTTTATTGCATTATTATCAGCATCATATAATTTAAGTTTATGTTTTTTATTCGTCTTCTTAGGCGAATTCTTCATGAATATGACATGGTCTATTGTTGCTGATATTTTGCTGGTAAGCTCTCTCTATACATTTTCGCCCCCCTCTCTCCCCCTCTCGAACATCATTAACATCATCATTATCATCAACAAAAGGGGGCACAAAAACCAGCAAATCGTTGTTGTTGTTGTTATTGTTTTATTGTAATTTAAATTTAATTGTTGGCTGTGCTCTCTTTCTATACATTATTTGTTTTTTTTTTTTGCTAAATTATGTTTCAGTACGTCATTTATATTCGGGGCTATAACAATGGCAGCAGGTCTAGTTGGTCTAACATTGGGATGTTTTTTAAGTCAATTATTAAAATTAAAATATCCCAGAATTGATCCATTAATATGTTCAATTGGTTTATTAACATCATCACCTATATTAATTGGAGCAACATATGCATCTACCTATAATACAACATTATGTTATATTTTATTATTCCTAGGAGAAGTTATGTTGAATATGAATTGGGCAATAGTCAGTGACATTTTATTGGTAAGATTCCAATGAAATCAAAAACAATAATTAGAGAAGAATTAAAAACAATTTAATTAAAGTAAATGTCAATAGTTTAAAATCCAACCCATCTCTATTTGGGTTCAATTCGAATTGTTGACAATTCAAACGTAAAGCTGTGATTACACGATGATTTCTACGTCTCTTTAATTAAAGTAGGCTAAATCATCGTGTAATTATTGGAAGGGTCTATTTCTAATCTAATTGATTTGTTTTTTTTTTAATTTACAGTTTCTTTTGTTATTTTTGGTTTCAACAATACAAAATTTCTTGTAGTTATGTGCACGCTTTATTATTTTAAGCTTATTTGGCTCAACGTGAAAAGACTGCAATTGGATTATTATTATTAACAGAAAATGGGGAAATATTAATTAATCACTGTACTATTGCCCATTAATTTTCTTCAATTATAGTCAAGTATAATAAACGACGAACTGAAACTCTACTAATTTCACAACTCATTTCGTATTTTTATTATTAATATTTACTGTAATTTTTGTCAGTTTATTTTAAAATAATATTGCAGTCATTTCTCATACTTTCATGTTTGTTTCAAATCACACATGTCATTGTTTGCATGTTTTTATGTTGGATATTTATAAAAATGTTTCTCTATATTTTTATTTTACAGTATGTCGTTTTGCCAAATCGTAGATCAACAGCTGAAGGTTTTCAATTGTTGGTATCACATGCTTTTGGTGATGCCGGTAGTCCTTATTTAATTGGAGTGGTGAGTTTATTCGATGATTTTCCACCCTTTTTTCGAATTTTTTTTAATTAATTGATTATTTTTATAGTTATCGGAAACTTTTCAAATGATGTTGAATAATAATAACAGTTCAAATTCGGATAAAGATTGGAATGAATTTAAGGCATTACAATATGCCTTATTTTCGACATGTTTTATGGAAGTCCTTGGTGGTTTCTTTTTCTTAGCAAATAGTTTATATATTTTACAAGATCGACATAAAATGGAGAAAGCGTTACAAGGTGAGATATACAAACACTTAATTATTTATCAATTAATTTATTTATTTTAATCAAATCTAATTTGAAAGACTTACAACGGCTATATGAGAGTGATGATATTGGACGAGATAAAATTCGCCTTATTGCTTTAGCTTTAACTGAAATCAATTAATAAAAATAATTATAATTGTTTTGTTTTTTTTTTTGTTTTGGTTATTATTTGATTTTATTGTGTTGTTTTTGTACAGAAAGCTTGGAGGATTCTGGACAGGATTCTTCATCTATACGAACTACAAACAACAGTTGACTTTGCAAATCGTAGAGTAGGTTTTCTACTTTATTTTTTTAAAAAAAAATGGTGGTGGCTCTTTTGTTTTTGTTAAATTTTAGATATATCGTGTTTTTACTTTATTGTTATTTTCTAATTGCAGGAAATTCCCAACGTTTGTTACCGAATGGGATCGTAAATGAACAAAATGTTCCTTGATTGATGGTTTATTAAATTTAGATGATCCTCTTTTATCTTCTCGTCTCTTCTCCAAACACAATCCAACCGTCTATGTTTCATACAATAAACAAAACTTGTAGATAGTTACAATATTATTATTGTACATAAATAATGTGCAGTGTATGGATAAACAAAAAAATTGAAGAAAAACCTTCATTGTGTGTGCGCGATAGTCTGGTTATCCTCTTAATTAGGACCCAGTAGCTTTTAATTTTATTGCCTAAATAATTGTTCTTCCTACTTATTTTCCATTTAATTTATTATCGATTATCAATTGAAATTTACAAAAAACGTAAGCAAATTCACTAAAAACCCCTAAAAATATTTCGAAAGACTGATTTTATTTGTATTGTTATTTCTTTTCTGTATATGGAAAATTTAATAAAAATTAAACTAATTAAAGAACTTTTAGTAGTTTGAAAGTCCCGCCGGATAAATCAGAAACCTGTAATAACACCTTTGTTAATTATGCAACCAGATATACACCATATTTCAGTAATTTAAACTAAAGAATTAGCAAAAATACAAACGTTTATTGTAAACCTATGAAACTTATTTCATACAACTAGATATAACAAAATACTTGCAAAAATAAAGTGATGAACAAATAACAAATCATTAGTCTTAACATTAGATTAGCAACGTCGAAATTTATCAAAGATATAAACAAAACAAAAAAAAAAACAACAATGATAATATTTGGAAGATTAGTTTAAATGGCACATTGTTTTGTATCGAAACGTGCTCTTTTGATTGGAGGACAATTATCGTTGATTATATTTTTATTGATTAATCGATTAACTTGATATTGTACTCGTATATCCTTTTCTAACCATGGATGTTGGAAAATATTTTCGATACTGATCCGTTTCTTTGGATCAACAATCAGCATTTTTTCAACTAGATCTTTGGCATCTTTACTAATCATTCTCCAACGTTGATAATTCCATTTAATCGATCCGGTCATTATTTTCGTATCTAAATCATGTTTTTGATTAGCTCTAAAATAAAAATAATCGAATCAATAACTGAATTTATGGCATTATCATCGAATAATTACATAAAAGGTAACTCTTGTGATAGCATATAAAATAATATAACACCAATACTCCATATATCAACTTTACGTCCATATTGATCACATCTGGAATTGATAACTTCCGGTGCCACATAGAACGGTGTACCGCACGTTGTTCTCATCAGACTTTCATTCTCTAAAATTTTACTCAAACCGAAATCGGTGATTTTGATTATTGGCTCAGGATCGGTGCTCATAAGTAGAACATTCTCAGGCTGAAATTCGCACAATATTAACCAATAATCATTCTAAATAATGATCGGAATTAACCTTCAAATCGCGATGTATTATATCGTTTTGATGTAAGTATTGGACACCTAGTACGATTTGGTAGAAAATAAATTTACATTGATTCTCAGTTAGTGGTTGTTTTTTTGATAGAATACGATTGGTCAATTCACCACCGGCCATATATTCCAGTACAATAAACACATCATCTGTAGTCTCAACAATATCGTATAAACTGATGATAAAAGGCTGGAATTCAGAACATTAATAAATGATAGAATAATAATTAAAGTGATAATACATGTGATAATGACTGCAAAATTTTGATTTCTGTATTTATTTTTGATGGGTGATTCAATTGATCCAAATTATTTCTCGAATATTTCCCCAACGCTATCTTTTTAACAGCGAAATTCTTACAAGTCGTCTACAAATAGAACAATCAATTATTTTGTTTTTGGTGGATATTTGAGAGAAAATTGATACTTTTTCGTAAATTAAACGAACTTGGCCACATGCACCTTGTCCAAGTAGACGTCCAGAAACGTATTTACGCCGCAATTCCGATGGTAGATCGTTTTCATCGCCGCTACGTAGAAATTTCAATAAATAAACTAAAACAAGACAAATAATCACTGATTTATAGACCAACAATAAACGAAGTTATACCTTTCATTGATTTGTGTCCAACGGCAATAATGTCATCATTCTGTAGTATATGATTTTTGTTTTTACCAACTAATTGTCCATTTATAAATGTACCATTTTTGCTTAAATCGTTAACCATAACTAAACCATCATTATTTCTAATCAACAATAAATGTTGTTTACTGATGTTAATCAGTTGATTTGATTGTATTTTATCTTTAGTTATAACAATATCACAATTGGGGTCTCTACCAAGACTTATTCTCGGTGCAGCTAGATCTACGGAAATTAAACAATAAAAGTGAATTCAATTATTAATTGATTAATTGATAAACATACCGACGTTTTCTAAGCCCGGAATTAAAGAGAATAAATGCCCCCATGGCATATTTTGTACAATTTCCGGCGATAATTGTATAGTTTGTGAATAGTCTTGAGGGTCTTGTGTTTGTGTTTCCGGTAGTGATTCATCTAAATCGTTCTTCATATGATACATTTTCACCATAAAATTGTCAAATTAGAGTATAAAAATGTAAATAATTCAATAAAAATAATACAAGAGGAAAATATAAGAGTAAATTTGTAGATAACACGAGTGTTAACCCGCCGACATTTTAATACAACAAAACAATAGAAGCAAAATGCGCGGATTTGATTGGTCGATATTAACAAACAACGTTGCCACATCGAGTTCTATATTTTATAAAACTGCGCAATTAATGGCGAAAATTACCAATATCGAGCAATTACCTATAGAATTATCCGCTAAAAATCGATTAATGATGGTAGAATTGCGATTTATGTCGAAATTGATTGATTTAATACCGGGAAAAGTGCGAGATAATCGAGAAAATGGCGACGAATTCGCAGATGCGGCAACAGAACTACACGTGTTATTATCGGACGCCATCTGATTATTGGCGCGAATTTTAAACTATTAAAATTTAAAAAGAATATAAATTTCGAAAATCGATTGGAAATTTCGTAATATTTATATTAGTTTTCTAATCGTTTTATCGATGACATTCCGCAATTTGTATATTTAGTTGGAGTTATAGATGATTGTATGAACTTAACCTCAAAACAACGGACCTCTCTAATAACGGTCTGTTATTTGTTTCAACTAAATTCAATGATTTGATTCATTTAAAAATATGACTACTTCTGCTAAAAGTAGTGATAATATCGATCCGCAACCAACTGGAGTGAGTTTATTGGAAGAATGTCTTATAACTTATGAGAATAATCTGATTAAACGTAAACGTGTCAATTTGAATGTTAAACAAAAATTAGAAGTAATCGATAAACTAGAATCGGGACGATCGGTAACGCAAATATGTGCCGAATATGGTATAAAAAAACAAACAGTTTCCGATATACGTAAAAAAAAGAACGAATTAAAACAATTCGTAGCCAAATATGCAACAGATTTATTTATACAAAACGAATCGCCAATGGGCGATCGTAAACATATGAAAGTGGCCAGAGTTAATGACTTCGAAGATCGTATGCATCAATGGTATATGAATCAAATAGCTAACGGTATAGAAATCAAAAAATGCGAATTAAGAAATATGGCTTGTAAAGTAGCAAAAGATATGAATTATTTAGATTTTAAAGCTAGCGATGGTTGGTTGTGGCGATTCCGGAAACGTTTAGGCGTTGTCAAATCGCGACATCAACATCGAGATGAAGATTACGATAATATTGAGCCATATCAATTTATATCGGTCGATATTCGAAGCAATGACGATGATGTTAGTTTGAATTTCAACGATGAAAACGATCAAGATGACAAAAATGATGGTGGTGATGATAATGGAGATTGTTCATCGAAGAATATCACAGAAATTAAACAGCATCTAGACGTTATTTTAGATTATATTACGAAATCTTCCGATATTGAAATGCAATCATTTCTACCGCATTTCAACAATTTTCAAATAGTTTTATCTAAAAAAGAACAATGTAATAATTCGTAGATTATAATAAAATAATAGAAATATTTATTATTGATCCAGTTGAATGACGATAATTCGCTCAATTGTGATCTTGTTTTCTTCGACTTATGCAATCAACTTAACCTCACTTAACCTCTTTATCGCCGGCAGGGGGTTATCGTTAGTCTTTATAATTTTCCAATCTGAACCGATTCAATCAGTTTTCTTCTATTATTTAAAGCGAAAAAATCAATTTCATCTCGAATAAATTCGATAAAACTATAGTCCAAAATTAGTTTTGAGGTTATAATGACACATAACGTGGTTGTTATTGGAACAGGTGGTCGTGAACATGCTATAATATGGAAATTATCACAAAGTTCCGAAATAAAAGAGATTTTCTCAATACCTGGCAGTTATGGTATTGGACAAGTACCAAAAACAACAAATATCGATATTAAAATCACCGATTTTAAGGTGAGGTTATCTACCATCTCTATCTGTCACCAACAATTAGAGTGAGATAGCAAACATTGTTGCTAGGTTACACAATTGTTTTCTTCAAGAATAATTTGTTATCAATTATTGTGAAATTTGTTGTTGATGAAATTGTGTTTTTTTCGTAGGCAATTGGGGATTTTTGCAAATCGAATAATGTAGATTTGGTTGCTATTGGACCGGAGGCCCCTTTAGCCGATGGTTTGACTGATTATCTATTGGATTCGAATATTCCGGTGTTTGGACCATCGAAATTGGCTGCACAAATCGAAACGAGTAAAAAATGGTCGAAAGATTTCATGGACCGTCATCAAATACCAACAGCCAAATGGAAATCGTTCAATAAAGCTGATGAGGCGAAAAATTTCATAAAAACTGCCCAATTTCCAGCTTTAGTTATCAAAGCTAGTGGTTTAGCAGCCGGTAAAGGTGTCATTGTGGCTAAAGATCAACTAGAAGCGTGTAATGCAGTCGATGATATTTTGATAAATC
>JAZBGZ010001330.1:0-18461 GCA_037414795.1 Stenodera caucasica | reverse complement strand
TGAACTTGATTTTGGATCTCCATAGTTTGAGATTAAGGGAAACGATTCATTTATATTTCCATTTTCAATTATTCAGCAAATATTTAAGTAGGGTATTTTTTTTTTTTGTATTAAATTGTTTGATTTCAATTTGCTACAAGCTGTTTCAACATTGCTGGGAATATCGCCATTATTCAAATGAGGTTTTTTGCTTTAATTTCTGTACATAAAGCTTCTGTAGGTTCAAATTTTAATATTTACATTTACTTTATTGCCTCGACTACGTTTTTCACTCGTGTTTCGTTGAAAACAATAAATATCGTTTATAGAAATAAGAGAATTGAATGAAAAACAATTGATGAACGCTCCAAAAAATTTATTTTGAGAAAATAAGATTTATAATATCTTAGAATATATGTTTTATATATATATTCTATTTACTTGTACTAAATCAACAAATGCAACATAAATAATCATTCACAAATATTGGTGTTTCCATTTAGATTATTAATTATTTTTTAATTATTATACCTCATCGTGATTTAACTTATTTCAAAATAATTTCGTCGAACATAAGTACAAGCAAACAGAATAATTTAGAAACATATCACTCAGTTTTCCAGTTATTTATTTATAATTTTTAGGAAAAACACATTTTGGTTTTCTTTTTTTAATAAGCACAAAATCGGAATCAAATATACATTGTTGTTTTCTCCTAAGAATAACGACTTTGTCTCACATTATTATTGAAGGTGTTAAATTTTTTTTTAAACAATTTATTAATTAAATCAATTATTGTTGTGAGAAGTCGCCTGACATCTTCCTATAAACAATCGATAAAGCAAATAGAATAAAACGATTTTTTTTAAAACAGACAACATTAGACAACGATATTTAAATGGATTACAATATATAATTTTAATGGCTATTTATTTAATTCAATTTATATTATTTTCATCAATAATAAGACACTTATAAATTTATTTGTCAAATTAAATATGAATTGAACAGATTTCCCATTTTTTTTTTTCAAAAATTTTTCTTCAAATTTTGGGCGAGGAAACATTGAGGAATAATATTTTTCTTTCTTTTACTTTTTTTAGTATCAAAATATGTTAACATTTTTCCAAATTTTTTATTATTATTTTATCTTCTTTGCTATCTAAGAGTAATTAAAATATATTTAGTCTTACAAACACCTGGTTTGTTGTTGATTTTCAATTGTTTTTCTTTTTTCGGGTTTTCATGTGTAACATCAAACATGGATAAATACAAACAGCAACAAGTCTCTATACAGACAGGGTCCACGTAACCTGTCGAGTATTCCACACAACACAGGTACGAAATGATTTATTTTTTTTTTGAATAATTGTTTTTTTTTTAGATTTTTGTGATAGAAAAGGCACGTTCGTACGAATCAAAATCCAGAAAATACGAACGTCCAAATAGACTTGATTTACATGAAATTGTCAAATTAAAGACCAATGCGGTGTAACGATTTACGTTTAGAACAATTTCAATGGAATCTTTGCAATTGTTCCATCTAAAAGGCTTTGAGTACAGCGACATTAATTTTTGACAAAGAAAATTTTGACACACAAGGCAACACTTAAGTTCATCATATCGAGATTGTCCTGCAATCACACCAATTAAATATTTTCTCCCCCAAATATATATCTATATTATTATTGTTATTTTATTTTTTCATTAATATAAAACATGAATCACTTGTTCCCAGTTGGTTTCTATTAAAACTAAAATTTATTATCTTTTTTTCAAGATTTGGCGCGCTGATAGATGCGAAATTGCTCAATGATTGTCGTCTAATCTAAATGTTTTTTATTTTTATTTATATTTTCTTTTATGTGCTATAATCGAATGATTCCCATTCCGAAAATCGGGAATCTTGTTTTTGTAATTTTTGCGTACATTCCTTCAAATATGAATCTTGAATACGATACATGCCGGAATTCGCTTGAAACATTAACGTTTCCAAAATACGTTCATTTTTGATTGCTTTCGATGGTAGAACCACCTGAAACATAGATTTTCAGAAAACTCCCAAAATTCTAGCTTGAAAAACCTATTAGACCTTGATTAATTCCTGCGGCGATATTCTGTACAATTTTAGATCTCTAGCCAATCGTTCCATAATGCATTTGAACTCCAATTTGGCGTCGAGTTTGCTCGAAGTTTTCGTACGAATTTTGTGACGGGCCCATGCCAACATCGCTTCGAATTTTCTAACTTCCGGAACTTCCAAATTTCTGGTTTTATTGTTCTATTATGAGAATTGAATAATTGGTATAATCGAAATAAATACCTGCACATTATCATTTGTACCATGGATTCGCTCAAAGTTAGGAACTCGGGTGTTGCGAATAGAGCATAAGTTCGAGTTTCGACAAATGCTAAAATCATGTTGACTAGCTCTGAGGCGGACGTATATCGCCAATAATAATTTTCTAATGAGCACAACATACAACAAACCTGTAATGAATAATTGTGTAATTTTCGTTAATTAGTTGATTTTGTTGTAGAATTTACCACTTCAATTCGGAGAAATTGTTTGGCGTGATGGAAGCATGCTTGTAACAGTTCGGGAAGATCGTAATGTTCAGCTGCACAAATTAGTCCAGGTATAGTGGAACAGGTGAGCGGACAAGAGCCTGTATGGAGATAATCGAGCAATATCCGGAATGTTTCAGAATCGAATTCGATTATTGAAAATTCAGTTTGTGCCAATTTAGCCCTATCGACTTTTTGTGCATCAGCACAAACACTCAAACGTGGTACTGGCAATTGTGCTGCTGTTGGTCTATCTTTACCTTCTTTATCCTTACCATCTTTATCTAGAAACGAATAATCACACATAAATAAAGAAATTGATTTATACAATCTTACTGGAACAATCCTGACTGCTGGACCATTTCTTTTTATCATCGGCTGATAATTGTTGGGCGTTATGTTTACGTATTGAACGGCCCCATCCGGCCGTAATTGTGCCTAAACGTGAGAATGCTCGTTTGACCATTGGTGAACTGGGAACACTTTTCGGTCGTGGTGATTCAATATCGGGCACTTGTAAAAAATTACTACTTTTCGGTCGACTTTGTTGCGGACTCAATAAAGTCGGTACGGGTCTGGCTAATAATTCGGCAACTGGCACTTGAGGTGAACCGAAACCCGTTTGGATACCGTACAACATTTCCTGAAATACACGACTACGAACACCGAGTATCGCTCGTACACCAACCAATTTCACTTTTTGTTTTGATTGACCGACTAAGAATGTTACATCGAACAATTGGGCGTTCGTCAAACAGTTCGACTCGTTATTGAGAAACATACGGGTGAAGTCTTTGGCGATTTGATCGTAATCCTCGAATTGGTCGCGAACACTGTCTAAGAGCGGCGAAGACGGTCGCATATGGCCGATGGGACGCCACGAACCTAAAACTCAACACAATTAACAAACAATATTTGAATAATTCGAATTGATTGAACCTCTTCGATAAGGCTTCGGAATTTGGCCAGTTTCAGCATGATTCTGTAAATTGGCAACTATATCTTCCAACATTTGCGATCGTGTTCGTTCTTGCATTCGTGCAAATTTCGGTGCTGAATAACTAGCTCGTTCGCCATTAACAATTTTCGTTAATAACCATTCACGGAACATTGGACCTTTATCGAAAACGCTTTGCTCCCATAAATAAGGCTTATAAGCACCTACTTCATCTCTTGTTACAACTGATACTTCATATCGAGTGGGCTTCCTCTTGATTCTGGGTGATGTGCGAACTGGAAATCATTTGTCAAACAATTGGAGAAAATATTTATTTGTGCCCCTTCTACTCGATTGATGAGCCGAAAGTCAATATTTATTTATTATTGAAATAGCACATACCTAATATGAAAGTGTGAAGAAAATGGCTTTTGATACAAGCTGGTGAAAATGCTGTATTATCAGCTTCCAAAAAAACAACACAAACTATATCGTTGCCGATATGGCGTTTTCTTTGCAATTTTTGCGGGTCGTGTTTCTCATACGGCAACATTGTACTGACATGGAACATTATTTCGATATTGCGCCAATTCGTGTAGATCGAATATAATCCTGTTGAATTAAAAATCGTTTCAATTATCGCAACTAATTTGAATATTCTCGATGGAATTACCTGTAAGATCGTGAACTGTATCCAAACCACCTTTGTATTTATCGAAGCCTTTCAAACGGACTTTTTCGCCGAAAAGTTGCAGGAATTCCTCGAATAATAGCGAATTGTCGTTATTATCCAGAATTTCCTCTTCAGTATATTGTCCTTCTTTGACGTAAATCACGCCGACTTTCAATTCCGACTTGATGAATACCTAATGGGGATTTCGCTTTTATTGTTTTGCTTTTTTTTATTGTTTGATGGAAATTTTAATAACAGACAAACTATTCTCTATTTTACTAAACTTTTATGAATTAATACCATAAAATGTTCATAAACTTAATGAGAGGCTATAAATTTGGAGAGCTTGCATCATCATACAGTTTAACGATACACTTAAATATCGATGAGAGGAGCTTTGTACCGATTCAAAACGTGCACGTTTTAACCTCCATAAAGCCCCATATCAAACGTTTTCGAGTTATTGAAGGAAAACCGATTACAGTTACTATTTTATCTGCAATCACAACCAATTCTATACGGATTGTGACGATTCAAGTGAGAGTTTAAAATTTATAAAATAGCCTAGAATAGAAATATTGATATGAATCTGGATAAACAACTTGAATAGGGGCTTCAACATCGACTATACAACCGAAAATTTCCACAATAAATTACGTTCATATTTCTAATGATAGAAATTCAACATGAATATGGTTCAAGTTTTCCCGTTAAATTATTCCAAAACAATAGACTTTCAACGTTATTTTTCACTTTGTTCGAAAGTCCCATAATTTCATATTTTCTTTATGTAAACCGTCCATTTTATAAAGTAGGTATAAGTGCAGTTTATAAAAATTACGTAAACAACAAATGGTCTAGGTGTAGGAAACTTTTCACCTGTCACATTTGGAACTTTCATGCTAGAACGAACTTTTCTGAATTCTATTGTTTCGTTTTCTTCTACCAATTTTTCCATCCATACATCATGTTATAATGCAACAATTGGGAAAATTCCTAAAAGCGTTGAAAGTATTTTCTCTCGATGAATTGACGTATTTATTAATATTAACTGAATTTATTGAACTTACGAAAAACTTATACGGGCCGTCATTGAATTGTCAACAATTTAAGAAATATGGGAAATTTCGCTCTATTTCCAACAATGATATTGGTGAAATTCGAGACTTTTCGTCCATTATTGAAGTAGCAAGTTACAATGTATCATTTACATACAATATATTCGATACTTGCACGTGGTTAAAATATCACGTGTAATTATTAAACGAACACCCGACCATTATTATCGGTAGTGTTCGTTAATTCTGTTACAACATTAATATAATTATAGTTAGGATCAAAGACTAATTTCCAGTATTATGGATTTTTCGCAATTTCGAATCAACTAGAATCGGTTCAAGTATGGACCAACAACGACGCCATCCCGCTCAGTCGTCAAGGTAACTCAAACTAACGTCACTATTGGACTGCAATAATTGGCTCATACTTGAACGGACGCTAATATTATTGACTATTTGTGATTAATCAACAATTGACGATACAGCTCGAGATCGAGACTTTTTCTGAATTGTATGTATGAAGTTTGGTGGATTTCAGTTCTTATCAGATAACTTTTAATTATTATGCTCGGTCTAACTGGAACTTTACCGCCGTAAATCAACTAGTAGAATATATTTTTTATAATCTCGACAAAATTGCGAAAACAGTGGCGGAAACACCCGGAAAACTAGACTTATTTATTGTGGGAATCTCACAAGTTTATCTATAAAACGGTTTACCATCGAATCAAGATCAACAAACTAATAACAAAAACAATAAAATTAGATCCATAATGAATAAAGTTTTTGAATGGAAAATGCAACAGTGTTGACAGGAATGAGCCAATGAATAGAGAGTCAACTCGGTAATAACTCAAACTAATTGACAAGTGATTATCGAAACTATAATTAACATTATTTCAGCCGGAATTGATGATTAGTTCTGGATTAGATTAGAGATTCAACATATTGAAATTTTAGAATTCCCGCCTTTTTTGACCGGTCGCCATATTTGCGATATTTCATCAACAAAAATTTGTGGCCCAATTTGAATATTCTGTTAAATTATTCGAATTTATTCCAGAATAGTTCGGAATATTTCCAGTTGATTAAAGTTAGTATAATTAAAAAATTATGTTATTATTTGAATTGGATTGTTTAGATTTCTGATTGGAGCGCACATTTTTGCGATTTTCGTTCGGTTAAATGGAGCACAATATCTGTTTTCATTGTAAATATAATCGAAAAAAATCAATATTCCCACCTCTATCTCCATACCTGATCCAATTTGAGCAATTCCTCCGGCGTATCCGGCAATTGTCCCAACGTTAATGGCGGATTGATGTTGACTTCTTTGCCCAAAGATCGGACGACTTCTTCCCGATTATAACGATCAGCAAACACACAACTAGCCGGTATCAATCCATGAACTGTATAGCTGATAGCTCGAACTAATATCCTATAAAGAACAATAATCGAAATTAGGCCAATTTTACACTAAATAAATGAATTTTAAATGTTGTCTCGACTTCGATAAATGCGATTGCTAGTTCTGATTTTATTTCCATAAAATGGTTGACACGTCCATAAAACGGTGAAATGTGCGAAATTGGATTAAAGTGCTGGATTCTGATGAAATATAGATCTATTTAATGTAAAATAAGAGTATATCATCGAGCTGTCATAAATTTGAAAGCTTTCCCAAAATAAACACAATACAGCTATTTTTCAGCGATTCATCGAATTTTCGCATTATTAAATTATCGAAAATCAACAATTCAACAGCGTTATTGTTATCAAAATAACTATAGTTGCCAATTTAGATACATAGGACAATTATGGCCCTTTATGTTAATGTTTGTCCTAATGTTCAGGATTTATGTTCGGGGTTAATGGGTTTCCATTGGCATCGCCGAAAGGTCCGCACTCACCCAATTTCGCAGATTAAATTGTCTCAAAACGATCGGAAATCTATATAATCGTCATCTTTATCGTTGTATAGCCGTCGATGTCAAGATGGAGATCCGGAGTTGTGACTGAATATCGTTCATTATTGATTGGGCGCTGAAAAATTCACGGTAAATTTACTTTTATTGTTGTTATCGATCCTAGTCAACAATAGAAATTTTAATTTCATTCCGTCAACACAATATTGGTCATGTTTATTTCATTAGTTTTCGTAATTAAAATTGACAACAACGTTGATGTAATTCAATCTTACTCTACCTTTTTGTTATATTTGCTTTCTTGTTTTCATCATTAAATGGGAATATATTCGTCATAATTGTTGGTATAAATTTAGAATGTCCCAGTTATTGGTTGACCCGAATTGAAGTTTTATTTAATTGTTGGATGTTTGATGACTGAATCTATAACGAGATCTAAATCTGTTGAAAGTTTCATTATTTCGGATTATTACGGCTTTGAATTGGGGATTGATTCCGAAAAATTACTCTAACTATACATATTCCATTCGTATTGTAGAATTACAGAGATAAAAGTAGATTTTTACAATGCGGGAATTTATACTGAGCTATGATAAAGTGTTCTCACTTTTATATTTATCATCGTCAAGGTGGTTTCTGCATTCTAATTTAAAATCATCCATCTTCTAAATGTATTTAATAATTTTTTTCCATGTTGAATATTTTCAAACAGAGACTTCCAGATTGTTGCAGGTCCATATTGATTCAAATAGAATTATTTAACAGAGAATTAATTAATATTGTGTGATCAATAGTTGGCTTCATTTATTGCTGAATATTTCAAAAATTATTGGGAATTTTCTCATATTATTCACAACAACAATAATCGTTATTTTTGGTATCGAATAGAATGGAGGTTTTGCGTGTATAATTTGACAAATTTGTTGTTTTAACATCAATTATTTTCCATTACTACAATTAGCCGATAATCTAAATGTTGGAACAAGGATCCAATTTAGAATTGTACAAAGTTAACTTTCAACAATAATACAATAGAGAACTGTTTGATAGATGACCAACACAATTTCATTGTCCTTTAATCAATAAATCGTATTCTTTTCGAATCCCTTTTCAGTTTCTCAACCAATGATGCGTGTTTGTTATCGTAAAAATTGTCCGATTCCATTCTTAATTCCCTATTGTGTTTGTCTATAACTCAATTACTTGAGAAATAGTCGACAAATATCATATCAGCTAGATGAAACCAGTGATTTGTGCTTTTAGTAAATAACAATTATATTATATTCGATTAGATCGCTATTTAGGAATTAAATGATATTTTAACAAGTTGGCGTTGATTCATCGATACAGGATGTCCACTTCACGTCGCTGTTCACAGAAACAATTTTTTGAATCTATAGTCGGTTCAGGTGTGGAAATGCATAGGCGGGACTTGACATCATGCTTATTGTCGCTTTGTGGGGTGGTTGTCAAGGCAACAGATCGGCTCTTTGATGATTGCCCCGCCTACTATTTACACTTGCAAGTTATAATTAGATTGGCGTCACCTATGAAGCATTCCTCTCTAATTTGGAACATATTCTATTCACCTCGGAGATACCGGACATCCGGTATTTAGTGAGTGCAATTTCAATTGTGTTTCAGAATAGATAAAGGTTTTTTTCCCACGATAAATGGTGATCGTTTTTAGATGTTGTTGAAGCATCGTAACAAGTCTACAATTTAATTTTGTAGATTTAAAGCTCTTATCAACGTTGTGAAATTGGGATTTATGCTTGTTATTAGATTGTTAAAGATCATATGGTAATTGGAAATTGTTAGTACGAAACTGGAGCTCTACAATTTCGAGAAGTAGCGTTCATTTTGAACAATGGCTCTTTTATTAGGCACAATTCAACTGAAACTAGTTGTGAAAGATGAGCCTGCTGAAATTTGAGTTGATTTCAGTTTTTTGCTCAATAATAATAATAATAATAATAATAATAATAATAATAAAAGAATGAGCTGCCAATTTTTCTATTCTCAGTCTTTCATCAAAGTCAACTTTGGTATATTAGGGCTTACAACCTTGACATATAATTGGAACAAGTCTAATTAGCGTTGTTCCCGTAATTGATACGGATTTTATAATTCAATCCTGACGGCTCATAAATTATTTTCGGAGATTTTAATCAATCCGCCTTGATCAATAGAATGTTAATAAACGTGATTTTCGGTAAAGTAAAAATAATATGAAACGATACAAATGATAAATGACTATCATTTATTGTAGCAGCAAACTTTTTGTAAAGTTAGAGTAGCTCACACGACATCGTTACAAAATTATTGGCTTTGGAACTCACCTAAATTGATCACGCGAATTCAATGTTTCTTGTTTGATTGATAGAATAACGGGTCCTAGATCTTCATCATTCGTGAAATAATTCCAATGTTCCGTACCGTAGAAATATCTTTCGTACGTTTCCTGTTCAACACTGGTCAATTCGAAGCCCTGATTCTTCTCCCATTGCTCTTCAATGCTGGTTTTTTTACGCGGCGACGATGAATCATCCTCTTCATCGTCCTCATATAGATCGTTAGTGCCTAAATTTCTGTGTGTGTGAAAATATGAATAGAATTTATTTTGAGATTTTTATACTTCGATCGCGCCGTCTCGATCCATTCTCTTGATCGGTACCATCAGTTGGGTCCTCTTCATCGCCCTCTTGTATCTCATGGTCGGATTCGCTCTCGTCCCATATTGTGTCGGATGTGATTTTTTGTCTTGAACATTCTATCCAATAACCGGGTGTCGGTATAAAATTGTGCGGGAATTCTTCACAGAACTCATCTGAAACCATAACGGACAACGTGACAAGAAACTTCAACTACAATGAACGTTAAATAGGACATCATATCGGCGACATGCTGATCATATTTTCACAATAGAAAAATTCAACTCGAACGATGCTCTCATGTTGATGATTTGGTGTACAGTCCGCTCACTGTAAGGTAGAACACCAAACGAGCTAAATGTAGCTTGGTGTTCAAACTTAGAGTGACCCGACTATACACACACACACACACAATTATAAGTTTTTCCGATTGATAAGTAGAGATCCATTTGTTGGTGTTGGTCCAGAAATATTTTGGGTCCCCCAAGACGGCACTTCGATCGTTCATTGTTAAAACATCTGAAATTGTTCCACTATAATTCGGTCTCGAATGCCATGAAATATTTACATCGTTTCTGATATCTCGACAACTGATCAATACTTTCAACGAGATCACCTCGTTTCGCTTTTATGTGAAAGGCATCGGATATAGAAATTTCCTGGCATTTAAGCTAAATTCATCTACATACGGCTCAATGGATTTCCGAAACAAAACGATTATAATTCGAACAAAACTTTTTCTTTTAAGTTAATATTTAAATATCCAATTCTATTAAATGGTACACGAGAGATGGTCTCAATCAGAATTTAAATTGAACATACAAACTACTTTGATATATTCACTTGCGGGATTGAAGAGCACCCCGAATAGAATTCAAAAAAATAATTCAATTTGATCTATCGAAGAGAAAAATTCGCGAATAGTCCACTAAATTTACGATTTGACAGGCTGTAATTTCATGCAATTTTCAATGGAATTTACGACAATCGATATTCCCATTTTCATAACAAATAATAATTGTTGTCGTCGTATTTTTGCGATAAAATCTTGTTTGAACATAAAATGTCCGTATTATCCGGCTAGGCTTCGATCAAGCGAAAGTCCTCGTCTATTGAAAATTGAAATTGGGACAAGGTTAACATGACCGTTTCACAGTCGTCTCGATAACAATATGATGGAGGAATTCGAAGAATTCCGCATCAATATTGCCGAATGAAACGGCGAATTTTCATTTGATCGTCGTCGACGAAAAATGAATCGATCCAAAAACTAAAGTGATGAATGTACAGTGTTTGGACATTGTAAGCCGATAGCTTCAATTCGATCAAATAACGCTCAAAATGTCATCAATCAAGCTAATTGAAATTATTTCGTTTCATGCCGCAATTCCAACCTTTCGAATTGTATCTATACAAGAGATTAGCAATTGATGCCATTCAATTAGCCGAAATACTGGTTTAGTGAATATTGCTTTATTTATCTTCGGGAATTATTCGAGCATAGGTGAAAAAGGCGCAACACTATCAACAAATAAAAATTTATGTCCCATTCCCCCCGAACGCACACCATAACTTTCCCAATAACAACAATTTATGGCCGATGATGAAAACCAGGAACCAGTCGAAATATTTTCTAGTATTGAACTTATTATCCAGTAATCGCTTACAGCAATAAATCGGGAAATCGAATAACTTGAATGAAAAATCAATCTTATTCTTAACAGAATATTGTTGTTGTATTTCATCCAATTTCTATAGGAAATAGAGCATGAAGGGACGTGGAAAGGGTGAATTTCGGACAATTCCGGCGTATTCATGTCAGAAGCAACGAACAACCGGAACATGTGGCGCTATAAAGACTTTCCTGAATCAATTCTTTCTTGATTTTCATTTTCAAGTTGTTGGTCTATAGAAAAACCCGGCCTTTAATCGCTCCAAAATCACGAATTTCAACCAAATAATACCAGATTTTCTCAGTCGACAGATGGAAGAATAGATGGAGATTGAAGATTACGAATGAAAATGGAAAAATCTGTCTTTTAAACGGCATAATTTGAGAAATGGGCGAGCGAGTCGCCCGGCGCATCCGCCAATTTTCGACTCGCTCTCCTATCAACTGGGAACGAACAGAGTTCCAATCAAAAATTAATTATCATACGTGAATACATTGAAATAATGGAATTTCGAAAATTGTCAGACTTTCAATTTTCAATTCACTCCAAAAATAATTGGTCACAATTCTAGTTAACAACAAATTACAATGGAATTCACGGAATCGATTGAAATTTCGTTCCCAGAAACATAGAATTAGAGTAAATATGAGAATAGAGAAAAGTCCAAATAGCGGACTGTTCGTTATAAAGCTTGTTAGTTCGTCCGAATTAATATGGAAGATAAACATGTATTTGATTAATATTGCTCAATTTGTATTTATTCAATAGGACTCGGACATTATGTTGAAGTTTGATTGGAGTTTCATTTTTAATTCAATTAAAGTTGATTTTTCTCGAGATTTCTCTGGGGACAAAGCAGTGGAACTCTGTGATAACTCCACAAATATAGTTTGCGAGTGCATTTGACGACAATTAGCACGTTCGAATGAAATATCGCCTAGAGTTGTCTGCATTACCATAAACTATTTTTAATGCAAGAGAACAATTAAATTGATGATTATCATTATTATTATTGTTATTATATTAACGGTATACAGTTTGAATTGGGAACTTTGTGTAGGGAGCAGATTGTGTTGGGAATACTTGTTCGTAGCTTTTCCACCTGGTAAAGTTGGGTGCTACAAAGTAGATTAGAGGTAGAGGTTTAATGGAGCATGGCAAACAAATGTGGAGAAAGGAAGTGTGAACTGTTGCTATTGCCTTAAACTTACGTTACAACATTGTAACGAACTTATATTGGGGCATTAAAGTTATAGGGATTATTGTCGAGAATATAAGGGTGAGTTGTAGGCCAAATATTGACTAGAAGCTTTCATTGTCAATTGTGCAAGTTTCTTTGATAATATAAATAATTTCGTCTACAATATTTGGAAATTGAAAAATAGTAAGGCTTCCTTCTCCAGTTTTCTACTAGTTCAAGGCATGAGAAATTAACAATTTAAAACTCGACTAGAACTTAATTTGTTATTAATTCAGTACGTTTTTACCCAGATTTGAGATAACTCCGTAGTTGATGACGACGTTCCTACCATCTGTCTCATCTTTGAGCCCATTCCAGAAAACACGCCTGTCTGCGTTGCGGCTTTAATCGATCATTCCCTTGTAAAATATTGTCAAATTATTGTTGCATATAACCACTCAACTCGACTCGCATCCGGAAAATATTGCAGTTTTTCCTGGGTACTTTCCCAATTTATCCAACGGTATCGCACGCTAAACAGCTCAAGGGACTGACCCAATAAAATTCGGCCCCATTCGAAACTTCTCATTGTACTTTGTTAATTGTGAATGTTGAATATCTTTCAATTAAAATCGTTAATTAAACTTTAACGCTGCAATGAATCAATTGATGGCGGAATAACAGGTGATGTTGCGATATTGAATGTTTGTCGATGTGAAATTTATACTGTCAAAATCGTTTTGTTTTTCGTATTATTTAGTGGATTTGATTCGCGATTGTTTAATGGCTCATTTAAATCTGACATGGTTGGGATTATTTCCTGCCAAACGAAATTCGTAGTGCTTCATTAAAATTTTATTTAAGCTCATTATAGTGTCTGGCCAGCTTTATGTCCGCTTTCATATTTGATAAAATATGGCAAATTCGGCTTTAATAATCCATCATTAATTCAAATACGAATAAATAACTCGTGGCGAATTTTCAACGGTGAAAATTCAATTTTAAAAATGAGAAATTTTTAGTTAATTACGTTACTCTAGTTTTGATAGTTTTCTTTTGAATTTGCGGACTCATTGAATAGGAGAAATAAATTGTAAAGAAATATAACGAGATTTTCTGGTTTTCACTCATAGCTGTACTGAAATTCGTTCACTATCGATTTTCTTTTAGTTTTCCACTCTAGACTCATTAAAAATTGAACACTCGAAATGAGAGTGTTTGGAAAATATTTAGGGAAAATTGCTGTATTTATTGATAAAGACAGTTTTTCTCCAACAACAAAGTTAATATCGATTTTCGGCACTAATCAATTCACAGATTGAGAATAGGTTGATGAAGAAAAGTTCAGAAACTCCACCAAAATATTGATCGCGTTAACCAATAATTTCAAATTAATTTTTTAATGGCCTGCTAGATCCGAGTCGCGATCATTTCAACATTCGATTTATTCTAATCAAGCGTATTCGTTTCAATTGTTTCGGTTGAAATATTGGTAGAAGATAATATTGGAAATTTGAAAGGATTCCTATAATATTCTGTCTTTATTAGAATTTTTAGCCTTGACATAATTAAATATTGATAGATCTTCTGATATTCACGATCAGTTTCTTCAAATTGAATTAAATTAAATCGTCCTCATTTCTCAAGATATCATTCAAATCAGCTCTAATTTCACTAAGACAAATCTCTTGTCGGGAAATTATAGCGATCTGTAGTCTCTATTATAAGGGAAAATGGAACGAAATCGGTGGAAATCGATTAATCATCTGAAATTCGTTAATTTATACCCGAAAAATGGACAATTATATTTGTTTTTCTAGATTCTCAAATTGTTCAATTTTCCTGGAAAATTCACTGAATTATTCAGTGAAATATTGGCACGTGGCAAATTGCAATTTGTTCGAATTCTCACTTTCGTCTAGTTGTAATTACAATAATTAAAATTTCGATTCGATCTAAAGGTAGTTTAAGCTTGGAATAATATCTAACGAACGTGTTTTTTCTCTTATTAATCGGGAAATATTTATGGTGATTTAAATTGTTAATATTTGACACGTATGAGTGAATTTTTTTGGACAATTTGTGAATTTTGAACGTGCTAAATATTGATTGACAAAACGCCAATTTTCGTATAAATTTCAAATTTGAAACCGATAGCATCATTCTCGTGCTTGAACACAGTAAAGCAAGAATTCATAATACAAAACTATAACAATAAACAATAAACAAAATGGCAATTGTTAAAGTATTAGCTGTTGTCTTGGCTTTGAGTGCTGTGGGTGTGAATTGTCTTGGAATACCGCCTTGTAAAGATTGTGATGACCCGCTACCCGGACTCCCCAAAATACCCGGTCTACCCATGAGACCTGGTCTCCCCAAAATTCCCGGTCTTCCTGGTGTTCCGAATCTCCTAGGTATGTATATCAACTTCTATCTAATGACTAATCATTTATTTTGCGATTGTCCCTAAAGCTAAACCTGTTGAGATCTTGAAGGAAACTATGAGGAACGTATTGAAGATTGTGGGACAAGGTGTTGGTCCGCTACCGATTAGAGTTCTTGGCAATGTTTTAGTTGAACTACTGAAAATTTTGAGTGACATTTCTAAGAGAGTGGGCCAAGCTATTGATGCCGCACTTAACTGGATATCGCAACGTGTTAAAGGAGCGGTTAAGGATGTCCTTGATACCGTAAGAGAACTTGTGAGAAACGTTAAAAATGTTATATCTGATACGACTGAGATGATAACTGAAACATTAACAACTAATAATATCGAAATTATACAGGATCGTTTATTGAATTTGGTCCGTTCTGCAGAAAATGTTGCAAATATTCTATCTAAGATCAAACAATTGCGCATATAGTGTAGTCCGTTGAATGATATTTTTCGATAAATAATGACTATTGGCAATTCACTAATACTATGAATTTTTAATAAATCAATGTTTCAGGCAGTCTGGCAATTTTTTTTCGAATCACTATCAAAATTATCCAGATCCAGATGATTAACGCATTTCATTTTTTCTGTTCCGCTTTTATAGGAAAATCAACCAAAAACGCGGCTTCAATCTCATTCAGCGATTCAATTAATTGAATTTTTCAAAAATATTTTAGAACCATTTCAGTGCAATAAGAGTCTACAATTTTCTCTAATAGGCTTCATATAACTCAAAATTTTAGTTGAATACAGTTGAACTTCAATACCTGGAATCGGGAAGCAGCCAAAAACTCGGAAATAAATCAAGATAATATTGACTGATGTACAAAATTTTTGAGAAATTCGTGTGACAGAAGTCCAAGGTATGGAAGTTTGACTGTAGCGCATTCTTGAACTAGTAATAATGGACGTGTATTTTTCTAGCTGGGACTGAAAGATGATTTACCCAAACCGCCTGCACCGCCTCATCATAACAACAACAACAACAACAACAACAAGAATAACAAAAATAACAAAAACAACAACGTCAATGTTAACAACAACAAACCGAAACCGGTTGTAGCTAAAATAGCTGAGAAAATTGTCGAATAATCGGCCTCGATTCGAGTTAGATTGGAAGTCTTGAAATAAAATTTATTCAATATACGATTCGTTTCAATTTATTTGATTTTTCGTTGAAATTAATCCCGATTGCGTTGATTATTGGCTTACCTGAACAGGCTTGCGGCGGTAACGGGAAAATAAGCGTAGTTGAGGACTTCCTTCTGGCGACAGCGCATCCCAATGATTGCGGCTTGAAAGCGCGTAATTGTTGCATGAAGTCCGAACACTCCATAAGAGCAACGTCGGCAAAATGCAGATCGCAGAGTATATGATTTTTGAAGCGTCTGGCTCGCTTCTGATTCGGACCCGTCAAATTGAGTCCGCACGAATTGCATCGCAAACATTCCTCGTGATAATGATTATTGTCGTACAACGGTGACGGTTCTGCAAAATAATAACAATTGCGAATAATACTAAATAAAATTATAGCTCTAGGGGATGGATAGAAATAATTTAATTAGCCTAATTCCGGTCGATTGGGGCGAATTTTGACCGGACAATCTACAACCAGAGAGTCATTATTTCTTGACGACACAGGACTCGCATCTTCTCATTAATAAATTGCTTCAAGTTTGGACTCGTGTGAATTTTTGCCGATTCAGAGTCAATGGAACCGAAGCCCAATTCTATTTACGCATCAAAATCATGTTACCGCAGAAATAATGCTTGTGAGTCCAAATCAAATGACGGTAACTATAGAAACGAAATATCGAGTGCTCTGATTGGTGTTCCAAAAAATTAGAATAATTAAAGACCGGAATTGTCAATTCTCTTTGTGAAATTAATCACAATCCAACAACAAACAGGGTGTATCTAGTTCGCGACTCGCCCTGTATTTATATGAGTGAATTGTTTATTTTGGAGCCAATTTTGAATATAAATAGTTTCAAAGTCGCCGATGAAACTCGGATATTTTCCTAATTAAAAATAGCCGGTTGTTGTTTTTCGATTGAATTGAAATCACAAGAGGCTCCATCATTTATGTGGTTATTTCAGAAGGATAATAGGGTGGAAATGGAGATTTAGAGGGCCAAAAAGAATGGGAGAAAGGGCAAATCTAATGGCGTTAATAAAGGAAACTTCACAGAGCTGTCTTGTCTCGCCTAATTTAATTCTACACGTTGGTTATGAGCAATATAACCAACATTTTCCTTGTCTTTCTCTTTATTTTCTAGGTTAATTTGCTAAACACCAATGTGGCAGATATATACACACAGACACACGTTTTATATAAATTTTTTCTTATTTTGTTGGTGCAGAAAAATTGATGGGATCTGTCCCATTTATTGACCAAATAGGAGAGAGTCTACAACTCCTATTTACAATCTCGAATGAAATATGGTCTTAAAGCGGGGATTTCAATAGAGATTGTTGCCTTTTTCCGGACATTGTTGGTTTGTTTGATTGACGTTGATACAAATTTATTTTGAATTTTTCACACCCACTGGATGAATTTGCATTTTTGCATTTTTTAATAAATACCGATTCGGATGGGTAATATTTTGTGATATGACAGCAATAAAGCGTCAATATTTATATTGTCGGAAAAGTCCGATAACATCAATTGAATAAAATACAAATTTAACTTCATGATTTTCTCTACGAAAATTGGTGGAAACAGTTCAATTTCGCACGGACAAGAAAATTCGAGCTTTGAATAATGTTTTCATTGTAGTTCGTGAACAAGAGAGAAAATGAATAGCAACATTCAACAGATTGTGTTTCATTTGAAATCATATTTTTGTTTCAATCAGACAATTCAACTAATGAGTTTTCTTCGATAAATGGCGCCAATTTATTGAAGAATAACATTAGAGAAAAATACAAAAACGTAGAAACTACCTGAAATCGTTGCTGAAATGTCGATAAAATCATTTTCGGGATTCGTCGTGGTGGTTTTTATTATTATTATTATTTATTTTTTGTGTTATAAAATAAAATAATATTCAATTTGTGAAATTTGTTGAATTAGAAACGTTGGTCATACTAAACACAATAATAATGTTTATGATATCAATTTTTGATTTGTTAGTAGTTTTTGATTCGAGTGCATGCACTAATATTGGTAAAAAAAATCGTCGCGACGTTAGCGTCCACGTGCAACGGATGCCACGGCACCACTGAACTGGCGTCGGGGCGCTTTTGGCCCCACCTCCAGATCGATTACCAACTGTGTTATCGCAAATATTACTGAGATGCCGGCGCGCACATTGAATTTGTGCTTTACAATCTTAACTAATGAATTTATGGGCTCACATTATTTACCAAGGCAC